>CAWUPM010001318.1:0-33000 GCA_963924295.1 Dioctria rufipes
AAGGAATACAAAGCGATGCGAAAAGGAATTTTGCTAAATAAATGCCTAGTTTTTAAAATAGAGCAAAAAAGCTGCATAGGAAAGGCCACCTGAAATCAGGTCGCACTCGAAAAGTTTTTGTGGCATATTTTTGAAACAAGCAAGATTCGGTCAAAAATATTTTGCGTTTATATTTATCTCATAATTCCGCGTCCAACGAGTGCTCACTCGCCAAAATCGGTGAAAAAAAATTTTAATCGAAATTTCACAAAAGGAGCATTGCTTTTGCACTTTTTTCATTCATAAAATACATTGTCCCCGATCTTGCCGGTTGAGAGCTTATTTTAACGTGAAAAGGAATACAAAGCGACGTGAAACGGAATTTTGCTAAATAAATGTCTAGTTTTTAAAATAAAGCAAAAGAACTGCATAGGAAAGGCCACCTGAAATCAGGCCGCACACGAAAAGTTTTTGTGGCATATTTTTGAAACTAGCAAGATTCGGTCAAAAATATTTTGCATTTATATTTCTCTCATTATTCCGCGTCCAACGAGTGCTCACTCTTCAAAATCGGTGACAAAAACTTTTAAACGAAATTTCACAAAAGGAGCATGACTGCCTTTGCACTTTTTTCATTCATAAAATAAATTGTCACCGATCTTGCCGGTTGAGAGCTTATTTTAACGAGGAAACGAATACAAAGCGGTACGAAAAGGAATTTTGCTAAATAAATGCCTAGTTTTTAAAATAAAGCAAAAGAACTGCATAGGAAAGGCCACCTGAAATCAGGCCGCACACGAAAAGTTTTTGTGGCATATTTTTGAAACTAGCAAGATTCGGTCAAAAATATTTTGCATTTATATTTCTCTCATTATTCCGCGTCCAACGAGTGCTCACTCTTCAAAATCGGTGAAGAAAAATTTTAAACGAAATTTCACAAAAGGAGCATGACTGCCTTTGCAATTTTTTCATTCATAAAATACATTGTCACCGATCTTGCCGGTTGAGAGCTTATTTTAACGAGGAAAGGAACAAAACGCGATGCGAAAAGGAATTTTGCTAAATAAATGCCTAGTTTTTAAAATAGAGCAAAAAAGCTGCATAGGAAAGGCCACCTGATATCAGGTCGCACTCGAAAAGTTTTTGTGGCATATTTTTGAAACAAGCAAGATTCGGTCAAAAATATTTTGCGTTTATATTTCTCTCATTATTCCGCGTCCAACGAGTGCTCACTCGCCAAAATCGGTGAAAAAAAATTTTAATCGAAATTTCACAAAAGAAGCATTGCCTTTGCACTTTTTTCATTCATAAAATACATTGTCACCGATCTTGCCGGTTGAGAGCTTATTTTAACGAGGAAAGGAATACAAAGCGATGCGAAAAGGAATTTTGCTAAATAAATGCCTAGTTTTTAAAAGAGAGCAAAAAAACTGCATAGGAAAGGCCACCTGATATCAGGCCGCACACGAAAAGTTTTTGTGGAATATTTTTGAAACTAGAAAGATTCGGTCAAAAATATTTTGCAGTTACACTTCTCTCATTATTCCTCCTCCAACGAGTGCTCATTCTTAAAAATCGGTGACAAAACATTTTAATCGAAATTTCACAAAAGGGGCATTACTGCCTTTGCACTTTTGTCATTCAAAAATACATTGCCACCGATCTTGCCTATTGAGAGCTTATTTTAACGAGGAAATGAATACAAAGTGATGTGAAAAGGAATTTTGCTAAATAAATGCCTAGATTTTAAAATAGAGCAAAAAAGCTGCATAGGAAAGGCCACCTGAAATCAGGCCGCACACGAAAAGTTTCTGTGGCATATTTTTGAAACAAGCAAGATTCGGTCAAAAATATTTTGCATTTATATTTCTCTCATTATTCCGCGTCCAACGAGTGCTCACTCGCCAAAATCGGTGACAAAAAATTTTAATCGAAATTTTACAAAAGGAGCATGGACTGCCTTTGCACTTTTTTCATTCATAAAATACATTGTCACCGATCTTGCCGATTGAGTGCTTATTTTAACGAGGAAAGGAATACAAAGCGATGTGAAACGGAATTTGGCTAAATAAATGCCTAGTTTTTAAAATAGAGCAAAAAAGCTGCATAGGAAAGGCGACCTGAAATCAGGCCGTTACGAAAAGTTTTTGTGGCATATTTTTGAAACTAGCAAGACTCGGTCAAAAATATTTTGCAGTTATACTTCTCTCATTATTCCGCGTCCAACGAGTGCTCACTCGCCAAAATCGGTGACAAAACAGTTTAATCGAAATTTCACAAAAGAAGCATGGACTGCCTTTGCACTTTTTTCATTCATAAAATACATTGTCACCGATCTTGCCGATTGAGAGCTTATTTTAACGTGGAAAGGAATACAAAGCGACGTGAAACGGAATTTTGCTAAATAAATGTCTAGTTTTTAAAATAAAGCAAAAAAACTGCATAGGAAAGGCCACCTGAAATCAGGCCGGACACGAAAAGTTTTTGTGGCATATTTTTGAAACTAGCAAGATTCGGTCAAAAATATTTTGCATTTACATTTCTCTCATTATTCCGCGTCCAACGAGTGCTCATTCGTCAAAATCGGTGACAAAAAATTTTAATCGAAATTTTACAAAAGGAGCATGGATTGCCTTTGCACTTTTTTCATTCATAAAATACATTGTCACCGATCTTGCCGATTGAGTGCTTATTTCAACGAGGAAAGGAATACAAAGCGATGTGAAAAGGAATTTTGCTAAATAAATGCCTGGTTTTTAAAATAGAGAAAAAAAAACTGCATAGGAAAGGCCACCTGAAATCAGGCCGCACACGAAAAGTTTTTGTGGAATATTTTTGAAACTAGAAAGATTCGGTCAAAAATATTTTGTAGTTACACTTCTCTCATTATTCCTCATCCAACGAGTGCTCATTCTTCAAAATCGGTGACAAAACATTTTAATCGAAATTTCACAAAAGGGGCATTACTGCCTTTGCACTTTTTTCATTCAAAAATACATTGCCACCGATCTTTCCGATTGAGAGCTTATTTTAACGAGGAAATGAATACAAAGTGATGTGAAAAGGAATTTTGCTAAATAAATGCCTAGTTTTTAAAATAGAGCAAAAAAGCTGCATAGGAAAGGCCACCTGAAATCAGGCCGGACACGAAAAGTTTTTGTGGCATATTTTTGAAACTAGCAAGACTCGGTCAAAAATATTTTGCAGTTATACTTCTCTCATTATTCCGCGTCCAACGAGTGCTCACTCGCCAAAATCGGTGACAAAACTGTTTAATCGAAATTTCACAAAAGAAGCATGGACTGCCTTTGCACTTTTTTCATTCATAAAATACATTGTCACCGATCTTGCCGATTGAGAGCTTATTTTAACGTGGAAAGGAATACAAAGCGACGTGAAACGGAATTTTGCTAAATAAATGTCTAGTTTTTAAAATAAAGCAAAAAAACTGCATAGGAAAGGCCACCTGAAATCAGGCCGGACACGAAAAGTTTTTGTGGCATATTTTTGAAACTAGCAAGATTCGGTCAAAAATATTTTGCATTTATATTTCTCTCATTATTCCGCGTCCAACGAGTGCTCATTCGTCAAAATCGGTGACAAAAAATTTTAATCGAAATTTTACAAAAGGAGCATGGATTGCCTTTGCACTTTTTTCATTCATAAAATACATTGTCACCGATCTTGCCGATTGAGTGCTTATTTCAACGCGGAAAGGAATACAAAGCGATGTGAAAAGGAATTTTGCTAAATAAATGCCTGGTTTTTAAAATAGAGAAAAAAAAACTGCATAGGAAAGGCCACCTGAAATCAGGCCGCGCACGAAAAGTTTTTGTGGAATATTTTTGAAACTAGAAAGATTCGGTCAAAAATATTTTGTAGTTACACTTCTCTCATTATTCCTCATCCAACGAGTGCTCATTCTTCAAAATCGGTGACAAAACATTTTAATCGAAATTTCACAAAAGGGGCATTACTGCCTTTGCACTCTTTTCATTCAAAAATACATTGCCACCGATCTTTCCGATTGAGAGCTTATTTTAACGAGGAAATGAATACAAAGTGATGTGAAAAGGAATTTTGCTAAATAAATGCCTAGTTTTTAAAATAGAGCAAAAAAGCTGCATAGGAAAGGCCACCTGAAATCAGGCCGCACACGAAAAGATTTTGTGGAATATTTTTGAAACTAGAAAGATTCGGTCAAACATATTTTGCAGCTATACTTTTCTCATTATTCCTCGTCCAATGAGTGCTCGTTCGTCAAAATCGGTGACAAAACATTTTAATCGAAATTTCACAAAAGAGGCATGGATTGGTTTTGCACTTTGTTCATTCATAAAATACATTGCCACCGATCTTGCCGATTGAGAGCTTATTTTAACGTGGAAAGGAATACAAAGCGACGTGAAACGGAATTTTGCTAAATAAATGTCTAGTTTTTAAAATAAAGCAAAAAAACTGCATAGCAAAGGCCACCTGAAATCAGGCCGGACACGATAAGTTTTTGTGGCATATTTTTGAAACTAGCAAGATTCGGTCAAACATATTTTGCAGCTATACTTTTCTCATTATTCCTCGTCCAACGAGTGCTCATTCGTCAAAATCGGTGACAAAAAATTTTAATCGAAATTTTACAAAAGGAGCAAGGATTGCCTTTGCACTTTTTTCATTCATAAAATACATTGTCACCGATCTTGCCGATTGAGTGCTTATTTTAACGAGGAAAGGAATACAAAGCGATGTGAAAAGGAATTTTGCTAAATAAATGCCTGGTTTTTAAAATAGAGAAAAAAAAACTGCATAGGAAAGGCCACCTGAAATCAGGCCGTTACGAAAACTTTTTGTGGAATATTTTTGAAACTAGAAAGATTCGGTCAAAAATATTTTGTAGTTACACTTCTCTCATTATTCGTCATCCAACGAGTGCTCATTCTTCAAAATCGGTGACAAAACATTTTAATCGAAATTTCACAAAAGGGGCATTACTGCCTTTGCACTTTTTTCATTCAAAAATACATTGCCACCGATCTTGCCGATTGAGAGCTTATTTTAACGAGGAAATGAATACAAAGTGATGTGAAAAGGAATTTTGCTAAATAAATGCCTAGTTTTTAAAATAGAGCAAAAAAAACTGCATAGGAAAGGCGACCTGAAATCAGGCCGTTACGAAAAGTTTTTGTGGCATATTTTTGAAACTAGCAAGACTCGGTCAAAAATATTTGGCAGTTATACTTCTCTCTTTATTCCTCGTCCAACGAGTGCACACTCGTCAAAATCGGTGACAAAAAATTTTAATCGAAATTTCACAAAAGGAGCATGGACTGCCTTTGCACTTTTCTTATTCATAAAATACGTTGTCACCGATCTTGCCGATTGAGAGCTTATTTTAACGAGGAAAGGAATACAAAGCGATGTGAAAAGGAATTTTGCTAAATAAATGCCTGGTTTTTAAAATAGAGAAAAAAAAACTGCATAGGAAAGGCCACCTGAAATCAGGCCGCACACGAAAAGTTTTTGTGGACTATTTTTGAAACTAGAAAGATTCGGTCAAAAATATTTTGTAGTTACACTTCTCTCATTATTCCTCCTCCAACGAGTGCTCATTCTTCAAAATCGGTGACAAAACATTTTAATCGAAATTTCACAAAAGGGGCATTACTGCCTTTGCACTTTTTTCATTCATAAAATACATTGTCACCGATCTTGCCGATTGAGTGCTTATTTCAACGAGGAAAGGAATACAAAGCGATGTGAAAAGGAATTTTGCTAAATAAATGCCTGGTTTTTAAAATAGAGAAAAAAAAACTGCATAGGAATGGCCACCTGAAATCAGGCCGCACACGAAAAGTTTTTGTGGAATATTTTTGAAACTAGAAAGATTCGGTCAAAAATATTTTGTAGTTACACTTCTCTCATTATTCCTCCTCCAGCGAGTGCTCATTCTTCAAAATCGGTGACAAAACATTTTAATCGAAATTTCACAAAAGGGGCATTACTGCCTTTGCACTTTTTTCATTCAAAAATACATTGCCACCGATCTTGCCGATTGAGAGCTTATTTTAACGAGGAAAGGAATACAAAGCTATGTGAAAAGGAATTTTGCTAAATAAATGCCTAGTTTTTAAAATAGAGCAAAAAAGCTGCATAGGAAAGGCCACCTGAAATCAGGCCGGACACGAAAAGTTTTTGTGGCATATTTTTGAAACTAGCAAGATTCGGTCAAAAATATTTTGCATTTATATTTCTCTCATTATTCCGCGTCCAACGAGTGCTCATTCGTCAAAATCGGTGACAAAAAAGCATGAACTGCCTTTGCACTTTTTTCATTCATAAAATACATTGTCACCGATCTTGCCGATTGAGTGCTTATTTTAACGAGGAAAGGAATACAAAGCGATGTGAAAAGGAATTTTGCTAAATAAATGCCTGGTTTTTAAAATAGAGAAAAAAAAACTGCATAGGAAAGGCCACCTGAAATCAGGCCGCACACGAAAACTTTTTGTGGAATATTTTTGAAACTAGAAAGATTCGGTCAAAAATATTTTGTAGTTACACTTCTCTCATTATTCGTCATCCAACGAGTGCTCATTCTTCAAAATCGGTGACAAAACATTTTAATCGAAATTTCACAAAAGGGGCATTACTGCCTTTGCACTTTTTTCATTCAAAAATACATTGCCACCGATCTTGCCGATTGAGAGCTTATTTTAACGAGGAAATGAATACAAAGTGATGTGAAAAGGAATTTTGCTAAATAAATGCCTAGTTTTTAAAATAGAGCAAAAAAGCTGCATAGGAAAGGCCACCTGAAATCAGGCCGGACACGAAAAGTTTTTGTGGCATATTTTTGAAACTAGCAAGATTCGGTCAAAAATATTTTGCATTTATATTTCTCTCATTATTCCGCGTCCAACGAGTGCTCATTAGTCAAAATCGGTGACAAAAAAGCATGGACTGCCTTTGCACTTTTTTCATTCATAAAATACATTGTCACCGATCTTGCCGATTGAGTGCTTATTTTAACGAGGAAAGGAATACAAAGCGATGTGAAACGGAATTTTGCTAAATAAATGCCTAGTTTTTAAAATAGAGCAAAAAAAACTGCATAGGAAAGGCGACCTGAAATCAGGCCGTTACGAAAAGTTTTTGTGGCATATTTTTGAAACTAGCAAGACTCGGTCAAAAATATTTGGCAGTTATACTTCTCTCTTTATTCCTCGTCCAACGAGTGCACACTCGTCAAAATCGGTGACAAAAAATTTTAATCGAAATTTCACAAAAGGAGCATGGACTGCCTTTGCACTTTTCTTATTCATAAAATACGTTGTCACCGATCTTGCCGATTGAGAGCTTATTTTAACGAGGAAAGGAATACAAAGCGATGTGAAAAGGAATTTTGCTAAATAAATGCCTGGTTTTTAAAATAGAGAAAAAAAAACTGCATAGGAAAGGCCACCTGAAATCAGGCCGCACACGAAAAGTTTTTGTGGACTATTTTTGAAACTAGAAAGATTCGGTCAAAAATATTTTGTAGTTACACTTCTCTCATTATTCCTCCTCCAACGAGTGCTCATTCTTCAAAATCGGTGACAAAACATTTTAATCGAAATAATTTCACAAAAGGGGCATTACTGCCTTTGCACTTTTTTCATTCAAAAATACATTGCCACCGATCTTGCCGATTGAGAGCTTATTTTAACGAGGAAATGAATACAAAGTGATGTGAAAAGGAATTTTGCTAAATAAATGCCTAATTTTTAAAATAGAGCAAAAAAGCTGCATAGGAAAGGCCACCTGAAATCAGGCCGCACTCGAAAAGTTTTTGTGGAATATTTTTGAAACTAGAAATATTCGGTCAAACATATTTTGCAGTTATACTTCTCTCATTATTCCTCGTCCAACGAGTGCTCATTCGTCAAAATCGGTGACAAAACAGTTTAATCGAAATTTCACAAAAGAAGCATGGACCGCCTTTGCACTTTTTTCATTCATAAAATACATTGTCACCGATCTTGCCGGTTGAGAGCTTATTTTAACGAGGAAAGGAAAAAAAAGCGATGCGAAAAGGAATTTTGCTAAATAAATGCCTAGTTTTTAAAATAGAGCAAAAAAGCTGCATAGGAAAGGCCACCTGATATCAGGTCGCACTCGAAAAGTTTTTGTGGCATATTTTTGAAACAAGCAAGATTCGGTCAAAAATATTTTGCGTTTATATTTCTCTCATTATTCCGCGTCCAACGAGTGCTCACTCTTCAAAATCGGTGAAGAAAAATTTTAAACGAAATTTCACAAAAGGAGCATGACTGCCTTTGCAATTTTTTCATTCATAAAATACATTGTCACCGATCTTGCCGGTTGAGAGCTTATTTTAACGAGGAAAGGAACAAAAAGCGATGCGAAAAGGAATTTTGCTAAATAAATGCCTAGTTTTTAAAATAGAGCAAAAAAGCTGCATAGGAAAGGCCACCTGATATCAGGTCGCACTCGAAAAGTTTTTGTGGCATATTTTTGAAACAAGCAAGATTCGGTCAAAAATATTTTGCGTTTATATTTCTCTCATTATTCCGCGTCCAACGAGTGCTCACTCGCCAAAATCGGTGAAAAAAAATTTTAATCGAAATTTCAAAAAAGGAGCATTTCCTTTGCACATTTTTCATTCATAAAATACATTGTCACCGATCTTGCCGGTTGAGAGCTTATTTTAACGAGGAAAGGAATACAAAGCGATGTGAAAAGGAATTTTGCTAAATAAATGCCTGGTTTTTAAAATAGAGAAAAAAAAACTGCATAGGAAAGGCCACCTGAAATCAGGCCGCACACGAAAAGTTTTTGTGGACTATTTTTGAAACTAGAAAGATTCGGTCAAAAATATTTTGTAGTTACACTTCTCTCATTATTCCTCCTCCAACGAGTGCTCATTCTTCAAAATCGGTGACAAAACATTTTAATCGAAATTTCACAAAAGGGGCATTACTGCCTTTGCACTTTTTTCATTCATAAAATACATTGTCACCGATCTTGCCTATTGAGAGCTTATTTCAACGAGGAAAGGAATACAAAGCGATGTGAAAAGGAATTTTGCTAAATAAATGCCTGGTTTTTAAAATAGAGAAAAAAAAACTGCATAGGAAAGGCCACCTGAAATCAGGCCGCACACGAAAAGTTTTTGTGGACTATTTTTGAAACTAGAAAGATTCGGTCAAAAATATTTTGTAGTTACACTTCTCTCATTATTCCTCCTCCAACGAGTGCTCATTCTTCAAAATCGGTGACAAAACATTTTAATCGAAATTTCACAAAAGGGGCATTACTGCCTTTGCACTTTTTTCATTCATAAAATACATTGTCACCGATCTTGCCGATTGAGTGCTTATTTCAACGAGGAAAGGAATACAAAGCGATGTGAAAAGGAATTTTGCTAAATAAATGCCTGGTTTTTAAAATAGAGAAAAAAAAACTGCATAGGAATGGCCACCTGAAATCAGGCCGCACACGAAAAGTTTTTGTGGAATATTTTTGAAACTAGAAAGATTCGGTCAAAAATATTTTGTAGTTACACTTCTCTCATTATTCCTCCTCCAGCGAGTGCTCATTCTTCAAAATCGGTGACAAAACATTTTAATCGAAATTTCACAAAAGAGGCATGGATTGGTTTTGCACTTTGTTCATTCATAAAATATATTGCCACCGATCTTGCCGATTGAGAGCTTATTTTAACGTGGAAAGGAATACAAAGCGACGTGAAACGGAATTTTGCTAAATAAATGTCTAGTTTTTAAAATAAAGCAAAAAAACTGCATAGCAAAGGCCACCTGAAATCAGGCCGGACACGATAAGTTTTTGTGGCATATTTTTGAAACTAGCAAGATTCGGTCAAACATATTTTGCAGCTATACTTTTCTCATTATTCCTCGTCCAACGAGTGCTCATTCGTCAAAATCGGTGACAAAAAATTTTAATCGAAATTTTACAAAAGGAGCAAGGATTGCCTTTGCACTTTTTTCATTCATAAAATACATTGTCACCGATCTTGCCGATTGAGTGCTTATTTTAACGAGGAAAGGAATACAAAGCGATGTGAAAAGGAATTTTGCTAAATAAATGCCTGGTTTTTAAAATAGAGAAAAAAAAACTGCATAGGAAAGGCCACCTGAAATCAGGCCGCACACGAAAACTTTTTGTGGAATATTTTTGAAACTAGAAAGATTCGGTCAAAAATATTTTGTAGTTACACTTCTCTCATTATTCGTCATCCAACGAGTGCTCATTCTTCAAAATCGGTGACAAAACATTTTAATCGAAATTTCACAAAAGGGGCATTACTGCCTTTGCACTTTTTTCATTCAAAAATACATTGCCACCGATCTTGCCGATTGAGAGCTTATTTTAACGAGGAAATGAATACAAAGTGATGTGAAAAGGAATTTTGCTAAATAAATGCCTAGTTTTTAAAATAGAGCAAAAAAAACTGCATAGGAAAGGCGACCTGAAATCAGGCCGTTACGAAAAGTTTTTGTGGCATATTTTTTAAACTAGCAAGACTCGGTCAAAAATATTTGGCAGTTATACTTCTCTCTTTATTCCTCGTCCAACGAGTGCACACTCGTCAAAATCGGTGACAAAAAATTTTAATCGAAATTTCACAAAAGGAGCATGGACTGCCTTTGCACTTTTCTTATTCATAAAATACGTTGTCACCGATCTTGCCGATTGAGAGCTTATTTTAACGAGGAAAGGAATACAAAGCGATGTGAAAAGGAATTTTGCTAAATAAATGCCTGGTTTTTAAAATAGAGAAAAAAAAACTGCATAGGAATGGCCACCTGAAATCAGGCCGCACACGAAAAGTTTTTGTGGAATATTTTTGAAACTAGAAAGATTCGGTCAAAAATATTTTGTAGTTACACTTCTCTCATTATTCCTCCTCCAGCGAGTGCTCATTCTTCAAAATCGGTGACAAAACATTTTAATCGAAATTTCACAAAAGGGGCATTACTGCCTTTGCACTTTTTTCATTCAAAAATACATTGCCACCGATCTTGCCGATTGAGAGCTTATTTTAACGAGGAAAGGAATACAAAGCTATGTGAAAAGGAATTTTGCTAAATAAATGCCTAGTTTTTAAAATAGAGCAAAAAAGCTGCATAGGAAAGGCCACCTGAAATCAGGCCGGACACGAAAAGTTTTTGTGGCATATTTTTGAAACTAGCAAGATTCGGTCAAAAATATTTTGCATTTATATTTCTCTCATTATTCCGCGTCCAACGAGTGCTCATTCGTCAAAATCGGTGACAAAAAAGCATGAACTGCCTTTGCACTTTTTTCATTCATAAAATACATTGTCACCGATCTTGCCGATTGAGTGCTTATTTTAACGAGGAAAGGAATACAAAGCGATGTGAAAAGGAATTTTGCTAAATAAATGCCTGGTTTTTAAAATAGAGAAAAAAAAACTGCATAGGAAAGGCCACCTGAAATCAGGCCGCACACGAAAACTTTTTGTGGAATATTTTTGAAACTAGAAAGATTCGGTCAAAAATATTTTGTAGTTACACTTCTCTCATTATTCGTCATCCAACGAGTGCTCATTCTTCAAAATCGGTGACAAAACATTTTAATCGAAATTTCACAAAAGGGGCATTACTGCCTTTGCACTTTTTTCATTCAAAAATACATTGCCACCGATCTTGCCGATTGAGAGCTTATTTTAACGAGGAAATGAATACAAAGTGATGTGAAAAGGAATTTTGCTAAATAAATGCCTAGTTTTTAAAATAGAGCAAAAAAGCTGCATAGGAAAGGCCACCTGAAATCAGGCCGGACACGAAAAGTTTTTGTGGCATATTTTTGAAACTAGCAAGATTCGGTCAAAAATATTTTGCATTTATATTTCTCTCATTATTCCGCGTCCAACGAGTGCTCATTAGTCAAAATCGGTGACAAAAAAGCATGGACTGCCTTTGCACTTTTTTCATTCATAAAATACATTGCCACCGATCTTGCCGATTGAGAGCTTATTTTAACGAGGAAAGGAATACAAAGCGATGTGAAACGGAATTTTGCTAAATAAATGCCTAGTTTTTAAAATAGAGAAAAAAAAACTGCATAGGAATGGCCACCTGAAATCAGGCCGCACACGAAAAGTTTTTGTGGAATATTTTTGAAACTAGAAAGATTCGGTCAAAAATATTTTGTAGTTACACTTCTCTCATTATTCCTCCTCCAGCGAGTGCTCATTCTTCAAAATCGGTGACAAAACATTTTAATCGAAATTTCACAAAAGAGGCATGGATTGGTTTTGCACTTTGTTCATTCATAAAATATATTGCCACCGATCTTGCCGATTGAGAGCTTATTTTAACGTGGAAAGGAATACAAAGCGACGTGAAACGGAATTTTGCTAAATAAATGTCTAGTTTTTAAAATAAAGCAAAAAAACTGCATAGCAAAGGCCACCTGAAATCAGGCCGGACACGATAAGTTTTTGTGGCATATTTTTGAAACTAGCAAGATTCGGTCAAACATATTTTGCAGCTATACTTTTCTCATTATTCCTCGTCCAACGAGTGCTCATTCGTCAAAATCGGTGACAAAAAATTTTAATCGAAATTTTACAAAAGGAGCAAGGATTGCCTTTGCACTTTTTTCATTCATAAAATACATTGTCACCGATCTTGCCGATTGAGTGCTTATTTTAACGAGGAAAGGAATACAAAGCGATGTGAAAAGGAATTTTGCTAAATAAATGCCTGGTTTTTAAAATAGAGAAAAAAAAACTGCATAGGAAAGGCCACCTGAAATCAGGCCGCACACGAAAACTTTTTGTGGAATATTTTTGAAACTAGAAAGATTCGGTCAAAAATATTTTGTAGTTACACTTCTCTCATTATTCGTCATCCAACGAGTGCTCATTCTTCAAAATCGGTGACAAAACATTTTAATCGAAATTTCACAAAAGGGGCATTACTGCCTTTGCACTTTTTTCATTCAAAAATACATTGCCACCGATCTTGCCGATTGAGAGCTTATTTTAACGAGGAAAGGAATACAAAGCTATGTGAAAAGGAATTTTGCTAAATAAATGCCTAGTTTTTAAAATAGAGCAAAAAAAACTGCATAGGAAAGGCGACCTGAAATCAGGCCGTTACGAAAAGTTTTTGTGGCATATTTTTTAAACTAGCAAGACTCGGTCAAAAATATTTGGCAGTTATACTTCTCTCTTTATTCCTCGTCCAACGAGTGCACACTCGTCAAAATCGGTGACAAAAAATTTTAATCGAAATTTCACAAAAGGAGCATGGACTGCCTTTGCACTTTTCTTATTCATAAAATACGTTGTCACCGATCTTGCCGATTGAGAGCTTATTTTAACGAGGAAAGGAATACAAAGCGATGTGAAAAGGAATTTTGCTAAATAAATGCCTGGTTTATAAAATAGAGAAAAAAAAACTGCATAGGAAAGGCCACCTGAAATCAGGCCGCACACGAAAAGTTTTTGTGGAATATTTTTGAAACTAGAAAGATTCGGTCAAAAATATTTTGTAGTTACACTTCTCTCATTATTCCTCCTCCAGCGAGTGCTCATTCTTCAAAATCGGTGACAAAACATTTTAATCGAAATTTCACAAAAGGGGCATTACTGCCTTTGCACTTTTTTCATTCAAAAATACATTGCCACCGATCTTGCCGATTGAGAGCTTATTTTAACGAGGAAAGGAATACAAAGCTATGTGAAAAGGAATTTTGCTAAATAAATGCCTAGTTTTTAAAATAGAGCAAAAAAGCTGCATAGGAAAGGCCACCTGAAATCAGGCCGGACACGAAAAGTTTTTGTGGCATATTTTTGAAACTAGCAAGATTCGGTCAAAAATATTTTGCATTTATATTTCTCTCATTATTCCACGTCCAACGAGTGCTCATTCGTCAAAATCGGTGACAAAAAAGCATGAACTGCCTTTGCACTTTTTTCATTCATAAAATACATTGTCACCGATCTTGCCGATTGAGTGCTTATTTTAACGAGGAAAGGAATACAAAGCGATGTGAAAAGGAATTTTGCTAAATAAATGCCTGGTTTTTAAAATAGAGAAAAAAAAACTGCATAGGAAAGGCCACCTGAAATCAGGCCGCACACGAAAACTTTTTGTGGAATATTTTTGAAACTAGAAAGATTCGGTCAAAAATATTTTGTAGTTACACTTCTCTCATTATTCGTCATCCAACGAGTGCTCATTCTTCAAAATCGGTGACAAAACATTTTAATCGAAATTTCACAAAAGGGGCATTACTGCCTTTGCACTTTTTTCATTCAAAAATACATTGCCACCGATCTTGCCGATTGAGAGCTTATTTTAACGAGGAAATGAATACAAAGTGATGTGAAAAGGAAATTTTGCTAAATAAATGCCTAGTTTTTAAAATAGAGCAAAAAAGCTGCATAGGAAAGGCCACCTGAAATCAGGCCGGACACGAAAAGTTTTTGTGGCATATTTTTGAAACTAGCAAGATTCGGTCAAAAATATTTTGCATTTATATTTCTCTCATTATTCCGCGTCCAACGAGTGCTCATTAGTCAAAATCGGTGACAAAAAAGCATGGACTGCCTTTGCACTTTTTTCATTCATAAAATACATTGTCACCGATCTGGCCGATTGAGTGCTTATTTTAACGAGGAAAGGAATACAAAGCGATGTGAAACGGAATTTTGCTAAATAAATGCCTAGTTTTTAAAATAGAGCAAAAAAAACTGCATAGGAAAGGCGACCTGAAATCAGGCCGTTACGAAAAGTTTTTGTGGCATATTTTTGAAACTAGCAAGACTCGGTCAAAAATATTTGGCAGTTATACTTCTCTCTTTATTCCTCGTCCAACGAGTGCACACTCGTCAAAATCGGTGACAAAAAATTTTAATCGAAATTTCACAAAAGGAGCATGGACTGCCTTTGCACTTTTCTTATTCATAAAATACGTTGTCACCGATCTTGCCGATTGAGAGCTTATTTTAACGAGGAAAGGAATACAAAGCGATGTGAAAAGGAATTTTGCTAAATAAATGCCTGGTTTTTAAAATAGAGAAAAAAAAACTGCATAGGAAAGGCCACCTGAAATCAGGCCGCACACGAAAAGTTTTTGTGGACTATTTTTGAAACTAGAAAGATTCGGTCAAAAATATTTTGTAGTTACACTTCTCTCATTATTCCTCCTCCAACGAGTGCTCATTCTTCAAAATCGGTGACAAAACATTTTAATCGAAATAATTTCACAAAAGGGGCATTACTGCCTTTGCACTTTTTTCATTCAAAAATACATTGCCACCGATCTTGCCGATTGAGAGCTTATTTTAACGAGGAAATGAATACAAAGTGATGTGAAAAGGAATTTTGCTAAATAAATGCCTAATTTTTAAAATAGAGCAAAAAAGCTGCATAGGAAAGGCCACCTGAAATCAGGCCGCACTCGAAAAGTTTTTGTGGAATATTTTTGAAACTAGAAATATTCGGTCAAACATATTTTGCAGTTATACTTCTCTCATTATTCCTCGTCCAACGAGTGCTCATTCGTCAAAATCGGTGACAAAACAGTTTAATCGAAATTTCACAAAAGAAGCATGGACCGCCTTTGCACTTTTTTCATTCATAAAATACATTGTCACCGATCTTGCCGGTTGAGAGCTTATTTTAACGAGGAAAGGAACAAAAAGCGATGCGAAAAGGAATTTTGCTAAATAAATGCCTAGTTTTTAAAATAGAGCAAAAAAGCTGCATAGGAAAGGCCACCTGATATCAGGTCGCACTCGAAAAGTTTTTGTGGCATATTTTTGAAACAAGCAAGATTCGGTCAAAAATATTTTGCGTTTATATTTCTCTCATTATTCCGCGTCCAACGAGTGCTCACTCTTCAAAATCGGTGAAGAAAAATTTTAAACGAAATTTCACAAAAGGAGCATGACTGCCTTTGCAATTTTTTCATTCATAAAATACATTGTCACCGATCTTGCCGGTTGAGAGCTTATTTTAACGAGGAAAGGAACAAAAAGCGATGCGAAAAGGAATTTTGCTAAATAAATGCCTAGTCTTTAAAATAGAGCAAAAAAGCTGCATAGGAAAGGCCACCTGATATCAGGTCGCACTCGAAAAGTTTTTGTGGCATATTTTTGAAACAAGCAAGATTCGGTCAAAAATATTTTGCGTTTATATTTCTCTCATTATTCCGCGTCCAACGAGTGCTCACTCGCCAAAATCGGTGAAAAAAAATTTTAATCGAAATTTCAAAAAAGGAGCATATCCTTTGCACATTTTTCATTCATAAAATACATTGTCACCGATCTTGCCGGTTGAGAGCTTATTTTAACGAGGAAAGGAATACAAAGCGATGTGAAAAGGAATTTTGCTAAATAAATGCCTGGTTTTTAAAATAGAGAAAAAAAAACTGCATAGGAAAGGCCACCTGAAATCAGGCCGCACACGAAAAGTTTTTGTGGACTATTTTTGAAACTAGAAAGATTCGGTCAAAAATATTTTGTAGTTACACTTCTCTCATTATTCCTCCTCCAACGAGTGCTCATTCTTCAAAATCGGTGACAAAACATTTTAATCGAAATTTCACAAAAGGGGCATTACTGCCTTTGCACTTTTTTCATTCATAAAATACATTGTCACCGATCTTGCCGATTGAGTGCTTATTTCAACGAGGAAAGGAATACAAAGCGATGTGAAAAGGAATTTTGCTAAATAAATGCCTGGTTTTTAAAATAGAGAAAAAAAAACTGCATAGGAATGGCCACCTGAAATCAGGCCGCACACGAAAAGTTTTTGTGGAATATTTTTGAAACTAGAAAGATTCGGTCAAAAATATTTTGTAGTTACACTTCTCTCATTATTCCTCCTCCAGCGAGTGCTCATTCTTCAAAATCGGTGACAAAACATTTTAATCGAAATTTCACAAAAGGGGCATTACTGCCTTTGCACTTTTTTCATTCAAAAATACATTGCCACCGATCTTGCCGATTGAGAGCTTATTTTAACGAGGAAAGGAATACAAAGCTATGTGAAAAGGAATTTTGCTAAATAAATGCCTAGTTTTTAAAATAGAGCAAAAAAGCTGCATAGGAAAGGCCACCTGAAATCAGGCCGGACACGAAAAGTTTTTGTGGCATATTTTTGAAACTAGCATGATTCGGTCAAAAATATTTTGCATTTATACTTCTCTCATTATTCCGCGTCCAACGAGTGCTCATTAGTCAAAATCGGTGACAAAAAAGCATGGACTGCCTTTGCACTTTTTTCATTCATAAAATACATTGTCACCGATCTTGCCGATTGAGTGCTTATTTTAACGAGGAAAGGAATACAAAGCGATGTGAAACGGAATTTTGCTAAATAAATGCCTAGTTTTTAAAATAGAGCAAAAAAAACTGCATAGGAAAGGCGACCTGAAATCAGGCCGTTACGAAAAGTTTTTGTGGCATATTTTTGAAACTAGCAAGACTCGGTCAAAAATATTTGGCAGTTATACTTCTCTCTTTATTCCTCGTCCAACGAGTGCACACTCGTCAAAATCGGTGACAAAAAATTTTAATCGAAATTTCACAAAAGGAGCATGGACTGCCTTTGCACTTTTCTTATTCATAAAATACGTTGTCACCGATCTTGCCGATTGAGAGCTTATTTTAACGAGGAAAGGAATACAAAGCGATGTGAAAAGGAATTTTGCTAAATAAATGCCTGGTTTTTAAAATAGAGAAAAAAAAACTGCATAGGAAAGGCCACCTGAAATCAGGCCGCACACGAAAAGTTTTTGTGGACTATTTTTGAAACTAGAAAGATTCGGTCAAAAATATTTTGTAGTTACACTTCTCTCATTATTCCTCCTCCAACGAGTGCTCATTCTTCAAAATCGGTGACAAAACATTTTAATCGAAATAATTTCACAAAAGGGGCATTACTGCCTTTGCACTTTTTTCATTCAAAAATACATTGCCACCGATCTTGCCGATTGAGAGCTTATTTTAACGAGGAAATGAATACAAAGTGATGTGAAAAGGAATTTTGCTAAATAAATGCCTAATTTTTAAAATAGAGCAAAAAAGCTGCATAGGAAAGGCCACCTGAAATCAGGCCGCACTCGAAAAGTTTTTGTGGAATATTTTTGAAACTAGAAATATTCGGTCAAACATATTTTGCAGTTATACTTCTCTCATTATTCCTCGTCCAACGAGTGCTCATTCGTCAAAATCGGTGACAAAACAGTTTAATCGAAATTTCACAAAAGAAGCATGGACCGCCTTTGCACTTTTTTCATTCATAAAATACATTGTCACCGATCTTGCCGGTTGAGAGCTTATTTTAACGAGGAAAGGAACAAAAAGCGATGCGAAAAGGAATTTTGCTAAATAAATGCCTAGTTTTTAAAATAGAGCAAAAAAGCTGCATAGGAAAGGCCACCTGATATCAGGTCGCACTCGAAAAGTTTTTGTGGCATATTTTTGAAACAAGCAAGATTCGGTCAAAAATATTTTGCGTTTATATTTCTCTCATTATTCCGCGTCCAACGAGTGCTCACTCTTCAAAATCGGTGAAGAAAAATTTTAAACGAAATTTCACAAAAGGAGCATGACTGCCTTTGCAATTTTTTCATTCATAAAATACATTGTCACCGATCTTGCCGGTTGAGAGCTTATTTTAACGAGGAAAGGAACAAAAAGCGATGCGAAAAGGAATTTTGCTAAATAAATGCCTAGTTTTTAAAATAGAGCAAAAAAGCTGCATAGGAAAGGCCACCTGATATCAGGTCGCACTCGAAAAGTTTTTGTGGCATATTTTTGAAACAAGCAAGATTCGGTCAAAAATATTTTGCGTTTATATTTCTCTCATTATTCCGCGTCCAACGAGTGCTCACTCGCCAAAATCGGTGAAAAAAAATTTTAATCGAAATTTCAAAAAAGGAGCATTTCCTTTGCACATTTTTCATTCATAAAATACATTGTCACCGATCTTGCCGGTTGAGAGCTTATTTTAACGAGGAAAGGAATACAAAGCGATGCGAAAAGGAATTTTGCTAAATAAATGCCTAGTTTTTAAAAGAGAGCAAAAAAACTGCATAGGAAAGGCCACCTGATATCAGGCCGCACACGAAAAGTTTTTGTGGAATATTTTTGAAACTATAAAGATTCGGTCAAAAATATTTTGCAGTTACACTTCTCTCATTATTCCTCCTCCAACGAGTGCTCATTCTTCAAAATCGGTGACAAAACATTTTAATCGAAATTTCACAAAAGGGGCATTACTGCCTTTGCACTTTTGTCATTCAAAAATACATTGCCACCGATCTTGCCTATTGAGAGCTTATTTTAACGAGGAAATGAATACAAAGTGATGTGAAAAGGAATTTTGCTAAATAAATGCCTAGTTTTTAAAATAGAGCAAAAAAGCTGCATAGGAAAGGCCACCTGAAATCAGGCCGCACTCGAAAAGTTTCTGTGGCATATTTTTGAAACAAGCAAGATTCGGTCAAAAATATTTTGCATTTATATTTCTCTCATTATTCCGCGTCCAACGAGTGCTCACTCGCCAAAATCGGTGACAAAAAATTTTAATCGAAATTTTACAAAAGGAGCATGGACTGCCTTTGCACTTTTTTCATTCATAAAATACATTGTCACCGATCTTGCCGATTGAGTGCTTATTTTAACGAGGAAAGGAATACAAAGCGATGTGAAACGGAATTTTGCTAAATAAATGCCTAGTTTTTAAAATAGAGCAAAAAAGCTGCATAGGAAAGGCGACCTGAAATCAGGCCGTTACGAAAAGTTTTTGTGGCATATTTTTGAAACTAGCAAGACTCGGTCAAAAATATTTTGCAGTTATACTTCTCTCATTATTCCGCGTCCAACGAGTGCTCACTCGCCAAAATCGGTGACAAAACAGTTTAATCGAAATTTCACAAAAGAAGCATGGACTGCCTTTGCACTTTTTTCATTCATAAAATACATTGTCACCGATCTTGCCGATTGAGAGCTTATTTTAACGTGGAAAGGAATACAAAGCGACGTGAAACGGAATTTTGCTAAATAAATGTCAAGTTTTTAAAATAAAGCAAAAAAACTGCATAGGAAAGGCCACCTGAAATCAGGCCGGACACGAAAAGTTTTTGTGGCATATTTTTGAAACTAGCAAGATTCGGTCAAAAATATTTTGCATTTATATTTCTCTCATTATTCCGCGTCCAACGAGTGCTCATTCGTCAAAATCGGTGACAAAAAATTTTAATCGAAATTTTACAAAAGGAGCATGGATTGCCTTTGCACTTTTTTCATTCATAAAATACATTGTCACCGATCTTGCCGATTGAGTGCTTATTTCAACGAGGAAAGGAATACAAAGCGAGGTGAAAAGGAATTTTGCTAAATAAATGCCTGGTTTTTAAAATAGAGAAAAAAAAACTGCATAGGAAAGGCCACCTGAAATCAGGCCGCACACGAAAAGTTTTTGTGGAATATTTTTGAAACTAGAAAGATTCGGTCAAAAATATTTTATAGTTACACTTCTCTCATTATTCCTCATCCAACGAGTGCTCATTCTTCAAAATCGGTGACAAAACATTTTAATCGAAATTTCACAAAAGGGGCATTACTGCCTTTGCACTTTTTTCATTCAAAAATACATTGCCACCAATCTTTCCGATTGAGAGCTTATTTTAACGAGGAAATGAATACAAAGTGATGTGAAAAGGAATTTTGCTAAATAAATGCCTAGTTTTTAAAATAGAGCAAAAAAGCTGCATAGGAAAGGCCACCTGAAATCAGGCCGGACACGAAAAGTTTTTGTGGCATATTTTTGAAACTAGCAAGATTCGGTCAAAAATATTTTGCATTTATATTTCTCTCATTATTCCGCGTCCAACGAGTGCTCATTCGTCAAAATCGGTGACAAAAAATTTTAATCGAAATTTTACAAAAGGAGCATGGACTGCCTTTGCACTTTTTTCATTCATAAAATACATTGTCACCGATCTTGCCGATTGATTGCTTATTTTAACGAGGAAAGGAATACAAAGCGATGTGAAACGGAATTTTGCTAAATAAATGCCTAGTTTTTAAAATAGAGCAAAAAAACTGCATAGGAAAGGCGACCTGAAATCAGGCCGTTACGAAAAGTTTTTGTGGCATATTTTTGAAACTAGCAAGACTCGGTCAAAAATATTTTGCAGTTATACTTCTCTCATTATTCCGCGTCCAACGAGTGCTCACTCGCCAAAATCGGTGACAAAACAGTTTAATCGAAATTTCACAAAAGAAGCATGGACTGCCTTTGCACTTTTTTCATTCATAAAATACATTGTCACCGATCTTGCCGATTGAGAGCTTATTTTAACGTGGAAAGGAATACAAAGCGACGTGAAACGGAATTTTGCTAAATAAATGTCTAGTTTTTAAAATAAAGCAAAAAAACTGCATAGGAAAGGCCACCTGAAATCAGGCCGGACACGAAAAGTTTTTGTGGCATATTTTTGAAACTAGCAAGATTCGGTCAAAAATATTTTGCGTTTATATTTCTCTCATTATTCCGCGTCCAACGAGTGCTCATTCGTCAAAATCGGTGACAAAAAATTTTAATCGAAATTTTACAAAAGGAGTATGGATTGCCTTTGCACTTTTTTCATTCATAAAATACATTGTCACCGATCTTGCCGATTGAGTGCTTATTTCAACGAGGAAAGGAATACAAAGCGATGTGAAAAGGAATTTTGCTAAATAAATGCCTGGTTTTTAAAATAGCGAAAAAAAAACTGCATAGGAAAGGCCACCTGAAATCAGGCCGCACACGAAAAGTTTTTGTGGAATATTTTTGAAACTAGAAAGATTCGGTCCAAAATATTTTGCAGTTACACTTCTCTCATTATTCCTCCTCCAACGAGTGCTCATTCTCAAAATCGGTGACAAAACATTTTAATCGAAATTTCACAAAAGGGGCATTACTGCCTTTGCACTTTTTTCATTCAAAAATACATTGCCACCGATCTTGCCGATTGAGAGCTTATTTTAACGAGGAAAGGAATACAAAGCTATGTGAAAAGGAATTTTGCTAAATAAATGCCTAGTTTTTAAAATAAAGCAAAAAAGCTGCATAGGAAAGGCCACCTGAAATCAGGCCGGACACGAAAAGTTTTTGTGGCATATTTTTGAGACTAGCAAGACTCGGTCAAAAATATTTTGCATTTATATTTCTCTCATTATTCCTCATCCAACGAGTGCTCATTCTTCAAAATCGGTGACAAAACATTTTAATCGAAATTTCACAAAAGGGGCATTACTGCCTTTGCACTTTTTTCATTCAAAAATACATTGCCACCGATCTTTCCGATTTAGAGCTTATTTTAACGAGGAAATGAATACAAAGTGATGTGAAAAGGAATTTTGCTAAATAAATGCCTAGTTTTTAAAATAGAGCAAAAAAGCTGCATAGGAAAGGCCACCTGAAATCAGGCCGGACACGAAAAGTTTTTGTGGCATATTTTTGAAACTAGAAAGATTCGGTCAAAAATATTTTGCATTTATATTTCTCTCATTATTCCGCGTCCAACGAGTGCTCATTCGTCAAAATCGGTGACAAAAAATTTTAATCGAAATTCTACAAAAGGAGCATGGACTGCCTTTGCACTTTTTTCATTCATAAAATACATTGTCACCGATCTTGCCGATTGAGTGCTTATTTTAACGAGGAAAGGAATACAAAGCGATGTGAAACGGAATTTTGCTAAATAAATGCCTAGTTTTTAAAATAGAGCAAAAAAACTGCATAGGAAAGGCGACCTGAAATAAGGCCGTTACGAAAAGTTTTTGTGGCATATTTTTGAAACTAGCAAGACTCGGTCAAAAATATTTTGCAGTTATACTTCTCTCATTATTCCTCGTCCAACGAGTGCTCACTCGTCAAAATCGGTGACAAAAAATTTTAATCGAAATTTCACAAAAGGAGCATGGACTGCCTTTGCACTTTTGTTATTCATAAAATACGTTGTCACCGATCTTGCCGATTGAGAGCTTATTTTAACGAGGAAAGGAATACAAAGCGGTACGAAAAGGAATTTTACTAAATAAATGCCAAGTATTTAAAATAGAGCAAAAAAGCTGCATAAGAAAGGCCACCTGAAATCAGGCCGCACACGAAAAGATTTTGTGGAATATTTTTGAAACTAGAAAGATTCGGTCAAACATATTTTGCAGCTATACTTTTCTCATTATTCCTCGTCCAACGAGTGCTCATTCGTCAAAATCGGTGACAAAACATTTTAATCGAAATTTCACAAAAGAGGCATGGATTGGTTTTGCACTTTGTTCATTCATAAAATACATTGTCACCGATCTTGCCGATTGAGTGCTTATTTCAACGAGGAAAGGAATACAAAGCGATGTGAAAATGAATTTTGCTAAATAAATGCCTAGTTTTTAAAATAGAGCAAAAAAGCTGCATAGGAAAGGCCACCTGAAATCAGGCCGGACACGAAAAGTTTTTGTGGCATATTTTTGAAACTAGCAAGATTCGGTCAAAAATATTTTGCATTTATATTTCTCTCATTATTCCGCGTCCAACGAGTGCTCATTAGTCAAAATCGGTGACAAAAAAGCATGGACTGCCTTTGCACTTTTTTCATTCATAAAATACATTGTCACCGATCTTGCCGATTGAGTGCTTATTTTAACGAGGAAAGGA
Organism: Dioctria rufipes; assembly: GCA_963924295.1. Classification (NCBI taxonomy): domain Eukaryota; kingdom Metazoa; phylum Arthropoda; class Insecta; order Diptera; family Asilidae; genus Dioctria; species Dioctria rufipes. The sequence goes on from CAWUPM010001318.1 coordinate 23,691, forward strand.
ATACAAAGCGATGTGAAACGGAATTTTGCTAAATAAATGCCTGGTTTTTAAAATAGAGCAAAAAAAACTGCATAGGAAAGGCGACCTGAAATCAGGCCGTTACGAAAAGTTTTTGTGGCATATTTTTGAAACTAGCAAGACTCGGTCAAAAATATTTGGCAGTTATACTTCTCTCTTTATTCCTCGTCCAACGAGTGCACACTCGTCAAAATCGGTGACAAAAAATTTTAATCGAAATTTCACAAAAGGAGCATGGACTGCCTTTGCACTTTTCTTATTCATAAAATACGTTGTCACCGATCTTGCCGATTGAGAGCTTATTTTAACGAGGAAAGGAATACAAAGCGATGTGAAAAGGAATTTTGCTAAATAAATGCCTGGTTTTTAAAATAGAGAAAAAAAAACTGCATAGGAAAGGCCACCTGAAATCAGGCCGCACACGAAAAGTTTTTGTGGACTATTTTTGAAACTAGAAAGATTCGGTCAAAAATATTTTGTAGTTACACTTCTCTCATTATTCCTCCTCCAACGAGTGCTCATTCTTCAAAATCGGTGACAAAACATTTTAATCGAAATAATTTCACAAAAGGGGCATTACTGCCTTTGCACTTTTTTCATTCAAAAATACATTGCCACCGATCTTGCCGATTGAGAGCTTATTTTAACGAGGAAATGAATACAAAGTGATGTGAAAAGGAATTTTGCTAAATAAATGCCTAATTTTTAAAATAGAGCAAAAAAGCTGCATAGGAAAGGCCACCTGAAATCAGGCCGCACTCGAAAAGTTTTTGTGGAATATTTTTGAAACTAGAAATATTCGGTCAAACATATTTCGCAGTTATACTTCTCTCATTATTCCTCGTCCAACGAGTGCTCATTCGTCAAAATCGGTGACAAAACAGTTTAATCGAAATTTCACAAAAGAAGCATGGACTGCCTTTGCACTTTTTTCATTCATAAAATACATTGTCACCGATCTTGCCGGTTGAGAGCTTATTTTAACGAGGAAAGGAACAAAAAGCGATGCGAAAAGGAATTTTGCTAAATAAATGCCTAGTTTTTAAAATAGAGCAAAAAAGCTGCATAGGAAAGGCCACCTGATATCAGGTCGCACTCGAAAAGTTTTTGTGGCATATTTTTGAAACAAGCAAGATTCGGTCAAAAATATTTTGCGTTTATATTTCTCTCATTATTCCGCGTCCAACGAGTGCTCACTCTTCAAAATCGGTGAAGAAAAATTTTAAACGAAATTTCACAAAAGGAGCATGACTGCCTTTGCAATTTTTTCATTCATAAAATACATTGTCACCGATCTTGCCGGTTGAGAGCTTATTTTAACGAGGAAAGGAACAAAAAGCGATGCGAAAAGGAATTTTGCTAAATAAATGCCTAGTTTTTAAAATAGAGCAAAAAAGCTGCATAGGAAAGGCCACCTGATATCAGGTCGCACTCGAAATGTTTTTGTGGCATATTTTTGAAACAAGCAAGATTCGGTCAAAAATATTTTGCGTTTATATTTCTCTCATTATTCCGCGTCCAACGAGTGCTCACTCGCCAAAATCGGTGAAAAAAAATTTTAATCGAAATTTCAAAAAAGGAGCATTTCCTTTGCACTTTTTTCATTCATAAAATACATTGTCACCGATCTTGCCGGTTGAGAGCTTATTTTAACGAGGAAAGGAATACAAAGCGATGCGAAAAGGAATTTTTCTAAATAAATGCCTAGTTTTTAAAAGAGAGCAAAAAAACTGCATAGGAAAGGCCACCTGATATCAGGCCGCACACGAAAAGTTTTTGTGGAATATTTTTGAAACTAGAAAGATTCGGTCAAAAATATTTTGCAGTTACACTTCTCTCATTATTCCTCCTCCAACGAGTGCTCATTCTTCAAAATCGGTGACAAAACATTTTAATCGAAATTTCACAAAAGGGGCATTACTGCCTTTACACTTTTTTCATTCAAAAATACATTGCCACCGATCTTGCCGATTGAGAGCTTATTTTAACGAGGAAAGGAATACAAAGCTATGTGAAAAGGAATTTTGCTAAATAAATGCCTAGTTTTTAAAATAGAGCAAAAAAGCTGCATAGGAAAGGCCACCTGATATCAGGTCGCACTCGAAAAGTTTTTGTGGCATATTTTTGAAACAAGCAAGATTCGGTCAAAAATATTTTGCGTTTATATTTCTCTCATTATTCCGCGTCCAACGAGTGCTCACTCGCCAAAATCGGTGAAAAAAAATTTTAATCGAAATTTCAAAAAAGGAGCATTTCCTTTGCACTTTTTTCATTCATAAATTACATTGTCACCGATCTTGCCGGTTGAGAGCTTATTTTAACGAGGAAAGGAATACAAAGCGATGCGAAAAGGAATTTTGCTAAATAAATGCCTAGTTTTTAAAAGAGAGCAAAAAAACTGCATAGGAAAGGCCACCTGATATCAGGCCGCACACGAAAAGTTTTTGTGGAATATTTTTGAAACTAGAAAGATTCGGTCAAAAATATTTTGCAGTTACACTTCTCTCATTATTCCTCCTCCAACGAGTGCTCATTCTTCAAAATCAGTGACAAAACATTTTAATCGAAATTTCACAAAAGGGGCATTACTGCCTTTGCACTTTTTTCATTCATAAAATACATTGTCACCGATCTTGCCGATTGAGTGCTTATTTCAACGAGGAAAGGAATACAAAGCGATGTGAAAAGGAATTTTGCTAAATAAATGCCTGGTTTTTAAAATAGAGAAAAAAAAACTGCATAGGAAAGGCCACCTGAAATCAGGACGCACACGAAAAGTTTTTGTGGAATATTTTTGAAACTAGAAAGATTCGGTCAAAAATATTTTGTAGTTACACTTCTCTCATTATTCCTCCTCCAGCGAGTGCTCATTCTTCTAAATCGGTGACAAAACATTTTAATCGAAATTTTACAAAAGGGGCATTACTGCCTTTGCACTTTTTTCATTCAAAAATACATTGCCACCGATCTTGCCGATTGAGAGCTTATTTTAACGAGGAAAGGAATACAAAGCTATGTGAAAAGGAATTTTGCTAAATAAATGCCTAGTTTTTAAAATAGAGCAAAAAAGCTGCATAGGAAAGGCCACCTGAAATCAGGCCGGACACGAAAAGTTTTTGTGGCATATTTTTGAAACTAGCAAGATTCGGTCAAAAATATTTTGCATTTATATTTCTCTCATTATTCCGCGTCCAACGAGTGCTCATTCGTCAAAATCGGTGACAAAAAAGCATGAACTGCCTTTGCACTTTTTTCATTCATAAAATACATTGTCACCGATCTTGCCGATTGAGTGCTTATTTTAACGAGGAAAGGAATACAAAGCGATGTGAAAAGGAATTTTGCTAAATAAATGCCTGGTTTTTAAAATAGAGAAAAAAAAAAACTGCATAGGAAAGGCCACCTGAAATCAGGCCGCACACGAAAACTTTTTGTGGAATATTTTTGAAACTAGAAAGATTCGGTCAAAAATATTTTGTAGTTACACTTCTCTCATTATTCGTCATCCAACGAGTGCTCATTCTTCAAAATCGGTGACAAAACATTTTAATCGAAATTTCACAAAAGGGGCATTACTGCCTTTGCACTTTTTTCATTCAAAAATACATTGCCACCGATCTTGCCGATTGAGAGCTTATTTTAACGAGGAAATGAATACAAAGTGATGTGAAAAGGAATTTTGCTAAATAAATGCCTAGTTTTTAAAATAGAGCAAAAAAGCTGCATAGGAAAGGCCACCTGAAATCAGGCCGGACACGAAAAGTTTTTGTGGCATATTTTTGAAACAAGCAAGATTCGGTCAAAAATATTTTGCATTTATATTTCTCTCATTATTCCGCGTCCAACCAGTGCTCATTCGTCAAAATCGGTGACAAAAAAGCATGAACTGCCTTTGCACTTATTTCATTCATAAAATACATTGTCACCGATCTTGCCGATTGAGTGCTTATTTTAACGAGGAAAGGAATACAAAGCGATGTGAAAAGGAATTTTGCTAAATAAATGCCTGGTTTTTAAAATAGAGAAAAAAAAACTCCATAGGAAAGGCCACCTGAAATCAGGCCGCACACGAAAACTTTTTGTGGAATATTTTTGAAACTAGAAAGATTCGGTCAAAAATATTTTGTAGTTACACTTCTCTCATTATTCGTCATCCAACGAGTGCTCATTCTTCAAAATCGGTGACAAAACATTTTAATCGAAATTTCACAAAAGGGCATTACTGCCTTTGCACTTTTTTCATTCATAAAATACATTGTCACCGATCTTGCCGGTTGAGAGCTTATTTTAACGAGGAAAGGAACAAAAAGCGATGCGAAAAGGAATTTTGCTAAATAAATGCCTAGTTTTTAAAATAGAGCAAAAAAGCTGCATAGGAAAGGCCACCTGATATCAGGTCGCACTCGAAAAGTTTTTGTGGCATATTTTTGAAACAAGCAAGATTCGGTCAAAAATATTTTGCGTTTATATTTCTCTCATTATTCCGCGTCCAACGAGTGCTCACTCTTCAAAATCGGTGAAGAAAAATTTTAAACGAAATTTCACAAAAGGAGCATGACTGCCTTTGCAATTTTTTCATTCATAAAATACATTGTCACCGATCTTGCCGGTTGAGAGCTTATTTTAACGAGGAAAGGAACAAAAAGCGATGCGAAAAGGAATTTTGCTAAATAAATGCCTAGTTTTTAAAATAGAGCAAAAAAGCTGCATAGGAAAGGCCACCTGATATCAGGTCGCACTCGAAAAGTTTTTGTGGCATATTTTTGAAACAAGCAAGATTCGGTCAAAAATATTTTGCGTTTATATTTCTCTCATTATTCCGCGTCCAACGAGTGCTCACTCGCCAAAATCGGTGAAAAAAAATTTTAATCGAAATTTCAAAAAAGGAGCATTTCCTTTGCACTTTTTTCATTCATAAAATACATTGTCAACGATCTTGCCGGTTGAGAGCTTATTTTAACGAGGAAAGGAATACAAAGCGATGCGAAAAGGAATTTTGCTAAATAAATGCCTAGTTTTTAAAAGAGAGCAAAAAAACTGCATAGGAAAGGCCACCTGATATCAGGCCGCACACGAAAAGTTTTTGTGGAATATTTTTGAAACTAGAAAGATTCGGTCAAAAATATTTTGCAGTTACACTTCTCTCATTATTCCTCCTCCAACGAGTGCTCATTCTTCAAAATCGGTGACAAAACATTTTAATCGAAATTTCACAAAAGGGGCATTACTGCCTTTGCACTTTTTTCATTCAAAAATACATTGCCACCGATCTTGCCGATTGAGAGCTTATTTTAACGAGGAAAGGAATACAAAGCTATGTGAAAAGGAATTTTGCTAAATAAATGCCTAGTTTTTAAAATAGAGCAAAAACGCTGCATAGGAAAGGCCACCTGATATCAGGTCGCACTCGAAAAGTTTTTGTGGCATATTTTTGAAACAAGCAAGATTCGGTCAAAAATATTTTGCGTTTATATTTCTCTCATTATTCCGCGTCCAACGAGTGCTCACTCGCCAAAATCGGTGAAAAAAAATTTTAATCGAAATTTCAAAAAAGGAGCATTTCCTTTGCACTTTTTTCATTCATAAAATACATTGTCACCGATCTTGCCGGTTGAGAGCTTATTTTAACGAGGAAAGGAATACAAAGCGATGCGAAAAGGAATTTTGCTAAATAAATGCCTAGTTTTTAAAAGAGAGCAAAAAAAACTGCATAGGAAAGGCCACCTGATATCAGGCCGCACACGAAAAGTTTTTGTGGAATATTTTTGAAACTAGAAAGATTCGGTCAAAAATATTTTGCAGTTACACTTCTCTCATTATTCCTCCTCCAACGAGTGCTCATTCTTCAAAATCGGTGACAAAACATTTTAATCGAAATTTCACAAAAGGGGCATTACTGCCTTTGCACTTTTTTCATTCATAAAATACATTGTCACCGATCTTGCCGATTGAGTGCTTATTTCAACGAGGAAAGGAATACAAAGCGATGTGAAAAGGAATTTTGCTAAATAAATGCCTGGTTTTTAAAATAGAGAAAAAAAAAACTGCATAGGAAAGGCCACCTGAAATCAGGCCGCACACGAAAACTTTTTGTGGAATATTTTTGAAACTAGAAAGATTCGGTCAAAAATATTTTGTAGTTACACTTCTCTCATTATTCGTCATCCAACGAGTGCTCATTCTTCAAAATCGGTGACAAAACATTTTAATCGAAATTTCACAAAAGGGGCATTACTGCCTTTGCACTTTTTTCATTCAAAAATACATTACCACCGATCTTGCCGATTGAGAGCTTATTTTAACGAGGAAATGAATACAAAGTGATGTGAAAAGGAATTTTGCTAAATAAATGCCTAGTTTTTAAAATAGAGCAAAAAAGCTGCATAGGAAAGGCCACCTGAAATCAGGCCGGACACGAAAAGTTTTTGTGGCATATTTTTGAAACTAGCAAGATTCGGTCAAAAATATTTTGCATTTATATTTCTCTCATTATTCCGCGTCCAACGAGTGCTCATTAGTCAAAATCGGTGACAAAAAAGCATGGACTGCCTTTGCACTTTTTTCATTCATAAAATACATTGTCACCGATCTTGCCGATTGAGTGCTTATTTTAACGAGGAAAGGAATACAAAGCGATGTGAAACGGAATTTTGCTAAATAAATGCCTAGTTTTTAAAATAGAGCAAAAAAAACTGCATAGGAAAGGCGACCTGAAATCAGGCCGTTACGAAAAGTTTTTGTGGCATATTTTTGAAACTAGCAAGACTCGGTCAAAAATATTTGGCAGTTATACTTCTCTCTTTATTCCTCGTCCAACGAGTGCACACTCGTCAAAATCGGTGACAAAAAATTTTAATCGAAATTTCACAAAAGGAGCATGGACTGCCTTTGCACTTTTCTTATTCATAAAATACGTTGTCACCGATCTTGCCGATTGAGAGCTTATTTTAACGAGGAAAGGAATACAAAGCGATGTGAAAAGGAATTTTGCTAAATAAATGCCTGGTTTTTAAAATAGAGAAAAAAAAACTGCATAGGAAAGGCCACCTGAAATCAGGCCGCACACGAAAAGTTTTTGTGGACTATTTTTGAAACTAGAAAGATTCGGTCAAAAATATTTTGTAGTTACACTCCTCTCATTATTCCTCCTCCAACGAGTGCTCATTCTTCAAAATCGGTGACAAAACATTTTAATCGAAATAATTTCACAAAAGGGGCATTACTGCCTTTGCACTTTTTTCATTCAAAAATACATTGCCACCGATCTTGCCGATTGAGAGCTTATTTTAACGAGGAAATGAATACAAAGTGATGTGAAAAGGAATTTTGCTAAATAAATGCCTAATTTTTAAAATAGAGCAAAAAAGCTGCATAGGAAAGGCCACCTGAAATCAGGCCGCACTCGAAAAGTTTTTGTGGAATATTTTTGAAACTAGAAATATTCGGTCAAACATATTTTGCAGTTATACTTCTCTCATTATTCCTCGTCCAACGAGTGCTCATTCGTCAAAATCGGTGACAAAACAGTTTAATCGAAATTTCACAAAAGAAGCATGGACTGCCTTTGCACTTTTTTCATTCATAAAATACATTGTCACCGATCTTGCCGGTTGAGAGCTTATTTTAACGAGGAAAGGAACAAAAAGCGATGCGAAAAGGAATTTTGCTAAATAAATGCCTAGTTTTTAAAATAGAGCAAAAAAGCTGCATAGGAAAGGCCACCTGATATCAGGTCGCACTCGAAAAGTTTTTGTGGCATATTTTTGAAACAAGCAAGATTCGGTCAAAAATATTTTGCGTTTATATTTCTCTCATTATTCCGCGTCCAACGAGTGCTCACTCTTCAAAATCGGTGAAGAAAAATTTTAAACGAAATTTCACAAAAGGAGCATGACTGCCTTTGCAATTTTTTCATTCATAAAATACATTGTCACCGATCTTGCCGGTTGAGAGCTTATTTTAACGAGGAAAGGAACAAAAAGCGATGCGAAAAGGAATTTTGCTAAATAAATGCCTAGTTTTTAAAATAGAGCAAAAAAGCTGCATAGGAAAGGCCACCTGATATCAGGTCGCACTCGAAAAGTTTTTGTGGCATATTTTTGAAACAAGCAAGATTCGGTCAAAAATATTTTGCGTTTATATTTCTCTCATTATTCCGCGTCCAACGAGTGCTCACTCGCCAAAATCGGTGAAAAAAAATTTTAATCGAAATTTCAAAAAAGGAGCATTTCCTTTGCACTTTTTTCATTCATAAAATACATTGTCACCGATCTTGCCGGTTGAGAGCTTATTTTAACGAGGAAAGGAATACAAAGCGATGCGAAAAGGAATTTTGCTAAATACATGCCTAGTTTTTAAAAGAGAGCAAAAAAACTGCATAGGAAAGGCCACCTGATATCAGGCCGCACACGAAAAGTTTTTGTGGAATATTTTTGAAACTAGAAAGATTCGGTCAAAAATATTTTGCAGTTACACTTCTCTCATTATTCCTCCTCCAACGAGTGCTCATTCTTCAAAATCGGTGACAAAACATTTTAATCGAAATTTCACAAAAGGGGCATTACTGCCTTTGCACTTTTGTCATTCAAAAATACATTGCCACCGATCTTGCCTATTGAGAGCTTATTTCAACGAGGAAAGGAATACAAAGCGAGGTGAAAAGGAATTTTGCTAAATAAATGCCTGGTTTTTAAAATAGAGAAAAAAAAACTGCATAGGAAAGGCCACCTGAAATCAGGCCGCACACGAAAAGTTTTTGTGGAATATTTTTGAAACTAGAAAGATTCGGTCAAAAATATTTTGTAGTTACACTTCTCTCATTATTCCTCATCCAACGAGTGCTCATTCTTCAAAATCGGTGACAAAACAATTTAATCGAAATTTCACAAAAGGGGCATTAGTGCCTTTGCACTTTTTTCATTCATAAAATACATTGTCACCGATCTTGCCGATTGAGTGCTTATTTTAATGAGGAAAGGAATACAAAGCGATGTGAAACGGAATTTTGCTAAATAAATGCCTAGTTTTTAAAATAGAGCAAAAAAACTGCATAGGAAAGGCGACCTGAAATCAGGCCGTTACGAAAAGTTTTTGTGGCATATTTTTGAAACTAGCAAGACTCGGTCAAAAATATTTTGCAGTTATACTTCTCTCATTATTCCGCGTCCAACGAGTGCTCACTCGCCAAAATCGGTGACAAAACAGTTTAATCGAAATTTCACAAAAGAAGCATGGACTGCCTTTGCACTTTTTTCATTCATAAAATACATTGTCACCGATCTTGCCGATTGAG
>CAWUPM010001319.1:0-17500 GCA_963924295.1 Dioctria rufipes
ACTACATAACAATGATATTCATATTCTTTTACTGGTAATCGATTTTGCAAAAAAATTGCCAAAAAAAATTTCTATAAAAGTATTTCCCAATTTTTGTATGGACACATGGAGTTATTAGGAAAGGCATAAATTTTTTTGATTTTTTATATGGGACACATGAAAATTATTTGATTTAGCACTATCTATTTTCAGACACTACATAACGATGCTATTCATATTCTTTTACTGGTAATCGATTTTGCAAAAAATTGCGAAAAAAAATTTCTATAAAAGTATTTCCCAATTTTTTGTATGGGACACATGAAGTTATTAGGAAAGGCATAAATCTATTTAGATTTTTATATGGAACACGTGAAAAATTTTTGATTTGCCACTATCTAGTTTCAGACACTATATAAGGATCCTATTCATATGCTTTTACTGGAAATCGATTTTGCAAAAAATTGCGAAAAAAAATTTCTATAAAAGTATTTCCCAATTTTTGTATGGGACACATGAAGTTATTAGGAAAGGCATAAATCTATTTAGATTTTTATATGGAACACATGAAAAATTTTTTATTTGCCACTATCTATTTTCCGACACTATATAAGGATCCTATTCATATTCTTTTACTGGTAATCGATTTTGCAAAAAATTGCCAAAAAAAATTTCTATAAAAGTATTTCCCAATTTTTGTATGGAACACATGAAGTTATTAGGAAAGGCATAAATCTTTTTAGATTTTTATATGGGACACATGAAAATTATTTTGTTTTTGCACTACCCATTTTCGAACGATCCTATTCATATGCTTTTCCTGGAAATCGATTTTGCAAAAAAATTGCGAAAAAACTTTTCTATAAAATTATTACCCAATTTTTGTATGGGACATATGAAGTTATTAGGAAAGGCATAAAACTTTTGAGATTTTTATAAGATATACATGAAAAATTTTTGATTTGCCGCTATCTATTTTCAGACATTACTAACGATCCTATCATATGCTTTTACTGGAAAGCGATTATGCAAAAAAATTGCGAACAAAAAATATTTATAAAATTACTTCCCAATTTTTGTATGGGACACATAAACTTATTAGGAAAGGCATAAATCTTTTTTCATTTTTATATGGGATACATGAAATTTTTTTGATTTAGCACTATCTATTTTCGGACACTATATAACGATCATATTCATATGCTTTTACTGGAAATCGATTTTGCAAAATATTGCGAACAAAAAATTTCTATAAAATTATTTCCCAATTTTTGTATGGGACACATGAAGTTATTAGGAAAGGCATAAATCTTTTTTGATTTTTATATGGAACACATGAAAAATATTTGATTTGGCACTATCTATTTTCAGATACTACATAACGTTGCTTTTGCTGGAAATCGATTTTACAAACAATTGCGAAAAAAAAATTTCTATAAAATATTTTCCCAATTTTTGTATGGGACATATGAAGTTATTAGGAAAGGTATAAATCTTTTTTGATTTTTATATGGAACACATGAAAAATATTTGATTTGGCACTATTTATTTTCAGATACTACATAACGATCCTATTCATGTGCTTTTGCTGGAAATCGATTTTACAAACAATTGCGAAAAAAAATTTCTATAAAATTTTTTCCCAATTTTTGTATGGGACATATGAAGTTATTAGGAAAGGTATAAATCTTTTTTGATTTTTATATGGAACACATGAAAAATATTTGATTTGGCACTATCTATTTTCAGATACTACATAACGATCCTATTCATGTGCTTTTGCTGGAAATCGATTTTACAAACAATTGCGAAAAAAAAATTCTATAAAATTTTTTCCCAATTTTTGTATGGGACACATAAAACTTTGTTATAAGGAATAGTATAAAGTGTCTCATGCTAATGTACGGGACATATTGATTGCGATATGATTTGGGTATAAATTTTATATCAATAAAATATAAAAATTTCTTATAAGGAAAAGTATAAAGGGTGTCATTGCAAATGTATGGGACATAGTGCTTGGGATATAGTTTTGGTATAAGTTATATGCCAAGAAAAAAAGTGCTTTACCCTTCCACTGGTCGGGTTGCAGAACACCTATAGGGGGTAGTGGTTGTCTGAGCGATGCCAACTCAGACACCAGATATGATTTTATAAGACTTCCTTATAAATCATAATTATTCATGTGCATCTACCCCTCGCATGGGTGCACGACTTTATACTATGCTTATAAAAGTCGATGTACCTGTGCGCACATATGGCTTAACACGGGAGCCATAAAATAAGACCTTTTTGTTGAATTATAAATTAGCAAGGTCTTATAAGGAATAGTATAAAGTGTCTCATGCTAATGTATGGGACATATGATTTCGATATGATTTGAGTATAAATTTTATATCAATAAAATGTAAAAATGTCTTATAAGGAAAAGTATAAAGTGTCTCATGCTAATGTATGGGACACAGTGCTTGGGATATAGTTTTGGTATAAGTTATATGCCAAGAAAAAAAGTGCTTTACCCTTCCACTGGTCGGGTTGCAGAACACCTATAGGGGGTAGTGGTTGTCTGAGCGATGCCAACTCAGACACCAGATATGATTTTATAAGACTTCCTTATAAATCATAATTATTCATGTGCATCTACCCCTCGCATGGGTGCACGACTTTATACTATGCTTATAAAAGTCGATGTACCTGTGCGCACATATGGCTTAACACGGGAGCCATAAAATAAGACCTTTTTGTTGAATTATAAATTAGCAAGGTCTTATAAGGAATAGTATAAAGTGTCTCATGCTAATGTATGGGACATATGATTTCGATATGATTTGAGTATAAATTTTATATCAATAAAATGTAAAAATGTCTTATAAGGAAAAGTATAAAGTGTCTCATGCTAATGTATGGGACACAGTGCTTGGGATATAGTTTTGGTATAAGTTATATGCCAAGAAAAAAAGTGCTTTACCCTTCCACTGGTCGGGTTGCAGAACACCTATAGGGGGTAGTGGTTGTCTGAGCGATGCCAACTCAGACACCAGATATGATTTTATAAGACTTCCTTATAAATCATAATTATTCATGTGCATCTACCCCTCGCATGGGTGCACGACTTTATACTATGCTTATAAAAGTCGATGTACCTGTGCGCACATATGGCTTAACACGGGAGCCATAAAATAAGACCTTTTTGTTGAATTATAAATTAGCAAGGTCTTATAAGGAATAGTATAAAGTGTCTCATGCTAATGTATGGGACATATGATTTCGATATGATTTGAGTATAAATTTTATATCAATAAAATGTAAAAATGTCTTATAAGGAAAAGTATAAAGTGTCTCATGCTAATGTATGGGACACAGTGCTTGGGATATAGTTTTGGTATAAGTTATATGCCAAGAAAAAAAGTGCTTTACCCTTCCACTGGTCGGGTTGCAGAACACCTATAGGGGGTAGTGGTTGTCTGAGCGATGCCAACTCAGACACCAGATATGATTTTATAAGACTTCCTTATAAATCATAATTATTCATGTGCATCTACCCCTCGCATGGGTGCACGGCTTTATACTATGCTTATAAAAGTCGATGTACCTGTGCGCACATATGGCTTAACACGGGAGCCATAAAATAAGTCCTTTTTGTTGAATTATAAATTAGCAAGGTCTTATAAGGAATAGTATAAAGTGTCTCATGCTAATGTATGGGACATATGATTTCGATATGATTTGAGTATAAATTTTATATCAATAAAATGTAAAAATGTCTTATAAGGAAAAGTATAAAGTGTCTCATGCTAATGTATGGGACACAGTGCTTGGGATATAGTTTTGGTATAAGTTATATGCCAAGAAAAAAAGTGCTTTACCCTTCCACTGGTCGGGTTGCAGAACACCTATAGGGGGTAGTGGTTGTCTGAGCGATGCCAACTCAGACACCAGATATGATTTTATAAGACTTCCTTATAAATCATAATTATTCATGTGCATCTACCCCTCGCATGGGTGCACGGCTTTATACTATGCTTATAAAAGTCGATGTACCTGTGCGCACATATGGCTTAACACGGGAGCCATAAAATAAGACCTTTTTGTTGAATTATAAATTAGAAAGGTCTTATAAGGAATAGTATAAAGTGTCTCATGCTAATGTATGGGACATATGATTTCGATATGATTTGAGTATAAATTTTATATCAATAAAATGTAAAAATGTCTTATAAGGAAAAGTATAAAGTGTCTCATGCTAATGTATGGGACACAGTGCTTGGGATATAGTTTTGGTATAAGTTATATGCCAAGAAAAAAAGTGCTTTACCCTTCCACTGGTCGGGTTGCAGAACACCTATAGGGGGTAGTGGTTGTCTGAGCGATGCCAACTCAGACACCAGATATGATTTTATAAGACTTCCTTATAAATCATAATTATTCATGTGCATCTACCCCTCGCATGGGTGCACGGCTTTATACTATGCTTATAAAAGTCGATGTACCTGTGCGCACATATGGCTTAACACGGGAGCCATAAAATAAGACCTTTTTGTTGAATTATAAATTAGAAAGGTCTTATAAGGAATAGTATAAAGTGTCTCATGCTAATGTATGGGACATATGATTTCGATATGATTTGAGTATAAATTTTATATCAATAAAATGTAAAAATGTCTTATAAGGAAAAGTATAAAGTGTCTCATGCTAATGTATGGGACATTGTGCTTGGGATATAGTTTTGGTATAAGTTATATGCCAAGAAAAAAAGCGCTTTACCCTTCCACTGGTCGGGTTGCAGAACACCTATAGGGGGTAGTGGTTGTCTGAGCGATGCCAACTCAGACACCAGTTATGATTTTATAAGACTTCCTTATAAATCATAATTATTCATGTGCATCTACCCCTCGCATGGGTGCACGGCTTTATACTATGCTTATAAAAGTCGATGTACCTGTGCGCACATATGGCTTAACACGGGAGCCATAAAATAAGACCTTTTTGTTGAATTATAAGTTAGCAAGGTCTTATAAGGAATAGTATATATGTTTCTTAAATAGTTCATATATGCAGATATAAGAGAACGTATATTGATATTATGTTGTAAAAATGATGTATTTAAGAAATTTATAAGTGAATGCGATATTGTCTCATGCTTTAGCATGAGACATTGTTCGGTGAGATGGTTTTCTTCCAAGTCCCGTACCAAAAAAAAAAAAAAATTTACTCTTCCACACTTCAGTCTCCAGACGTACTATAGGGAGTAGTCGGTGTCTGGTGAAAAGATGGAAACCAACAAGACATGATTATATTATAAAGAAATCTTTATAAAATCATGTTTACTTTATGTGCATCTACCCCTGACATGAGTGAAGTAGTTTTATAACATGCTTATAAAAACTAATAGTAACCATGTGCACATTGAAATTCTATATCAGATATACTATATATTAAATTATATATATATCTCTGATCCAAGGGTGCATTATTCTTATAATTTTTGATTATAACGATTAGTAAGTACCCAGAGTGGATATTGTAGAATTTCTAACGAAAGTAGGTTGTGGAATATCAACGCCTTTGTGATATATACTAATACCAATGAAACTTTCTCATAAAAATGCTATTAACAAACTAATAAAATATTTGAAGTGAATGAAAGTAGGTTTGAGTGGATATTGTAGAATTTCTAACGAAAGTAGGTTGTGGAATATCAACGCCTTTGTGATATATACTAATACCAATGAAACTTTCTCATAAAAATGCTATTAACAAACTAATAAAATATTTGAAGTGAATGAAAGTAGGTTTGAGTAATATCAATGTAATGTTACCATACTATGATCTTTCTCATAAATAAAATATTATTAAGAAGAAGATGGTCATTGGATATGTTGATTTTGGCAACATTTTACTACGAGAATGACAAATATATAAATTTTTACTATTTTACCTAGTGCGACCATGATCAATGTTATAATACGATGATCTTAAAATGGTCAAAATTTGTCAGGGGTATCAAAGAAATTTATACTCTTGTCGCCTAAAAATGATATTAAATATCATGCAAAACTAATTTCGCTTTCAACAATAATAAGATTTGTTTTATTTAATAAAACAATCGTTAAATTTACAACATAAAAGAATTAAAAATTCTTTATCAAAAACAATATAAAAGCTTCGAAAAAAATGCTATTAATTTATATATACATATATATAGAAAAGATTTAAAAAAGTAATCAAAGTAATATATATATCTTTATGATATATATATCTTTATTATTTATAATCATTCTTATAAACATTATTCTGGTTGATCCTGCCAGTAGTTATATGCTTGTCTCAAAGATTAAGCCATGCATGTCTAAGTACAAACGAAATTAAAGTGAAACCGCAAAAGGCTCATTATATCAGTTATGGTTTATTAGATCGTAACAGTTACTTGGATAACTGTGGTAATTCTAGAGCTAATACATGCAATTATAAACACGGACCTCTGGGACGTGTGCTTTTATTAGGCTAAAACCAAGCGATACCTTTTATAGGGATCGTTACAATGGTTGAACTCTAGATAATTTGCCGATCGTATGGTCTTGTACCGACGACAGATCTTTCAAATGTCTTCCCTATCAACTATTGATGGTAGTATCTTGGACTACCATGGTTGCAACGGGTAACGGGGAATCAGGGTTCGATTCCGGAGAGGGAGCCTGAGAAACGGCTACCACATCTAAGGAAGGCAGCAGGCGCGTAAATTACCCACTCCCAGTACGGGGAGGTAGTGACGAAAAATAACAATACAGGACTCATATCCGAGGCCCTGTAATTGGAATGAGAACACTTTAAATCCTTTATCAAGGACCCATTAGAGGGAAAGTCTGGTGCCAGCAGCCGCGGTAATTCCAGCTCTAATAGCGTATATTAAAGTTGTTGCGGTTAAAACGTTCGTAGTTGAATTTGTGCTTCATACGGGTAGTACTACTATAATATTGGTGTGTACATTACCTTATGTTATGTGAGCGTATTACCGGTGGAGTTCTTATATATATTGATTCATATCACTTGGATTTAATATATATACCTCCTATTTATACCTGCTTCAGTGCTCTTTACCGAGTGTTGTTGTAGGCCGGTACAATTACTTTGAACAAATTAGAGTGCTTAAAGCAGGCTTCAAATGCCTGAATATTATGTGCATGGAATAATGGAATAAGACCTCTGTTCTACTTTCATTGGTTTTTAGATCAAGAGGTAATGATTAATAGAAGCAGTTGGGGGCATTAGTATTACGACGCGAGAGGTGAAATTCTTGGACCGTCGTAAGACTAACTTAAGCGAAAGCATTTGCCAAAGATGTTTTCATTAATCAAGAACGAAAGTTAGAGGCTCGAAGGCGATCAGATACCGCCCTAGTTCTAACCATAAACGATGCCAGCTAGCAATTGAGTGTAGCTACTATTATGGCTTTCTCAGTCGCTTCCCGGGAAACCAAAGCTTTTGGGCTCCGGGGGAAGTATGGTTGCAAAGCTGAAACTTAAAGGAATTGACGGAAGGGCACCACCAGGAGTGGAGCCTGCGGCTTAATTTGACTCAACACGGGAAAACTTACCAGGTCCGAACATAAATGAGTAAGACAGATTGATAGCTCTTTCTCGAATCTATGGCTGGTGGTGCATGGTCGTTCTTAGTTCGTGGAGTGATTTGTCAGGTTAATTCCGTTAACGAACGAGATTCAAATATATTAAATAGATGCATTCAGGATTATGATGCTGAAACTTTATATAGCCTTCTTATATGGCCTACATTAACATGTATAAGTATTTGAATGTGTTTATATAGGGTGGAGTCGTACCTGCTTGTTTGTCCCATTAATACGGATACTGGCTTCTTAAATGGACAAATTGCGTCTAGCAATATGAGATTGAGCAATAACAGGTCTGGAATGCCCTTAGATGTCCTGGGCTGCACGCGCGCTACAATGAAAGTATCAACGTGTATTTCCTAGACCGAGAGGTCCGGGTAAACCGCTGAATCACTTTCATGCTTGGGATTGTGCACTGAAACTGTTCACATGAACCTGGAATTCCTAGTAAGTGTGAATCATAAATTCATATTGATTAGGTCCCTGCCCTTTGTACACACCGCCCGTCGCTACTACCGATTGAATTTTTTAATGAGGTCTCCGGACGTGATCGCTGTGACGCCTTTACCGGTGTTACGGTTGCTTTTCGCGGAAGTTGACCAAATTTGAGTATTTAGAGGAAGTAAAAGTCGTAACAAAGTTTCCGTAGGTGAACCTGCGGAAGGATCATTAATGTTATAACATTTAACAAATATTTCTCCACTCTTCCAAACGTTACTGTTGGTATATTCTATCCTGATATCCTTTTAATGGGGATATGCGGAATATAGACGACTAAAGGTCCTTGGAATGTAGAGTTGATCTGATCCACTCTTCCAAACGTTACTGTTGGTATATTCTATCCTGATATCCTTTTAATGGGGATATGCGGAATATAGACGACTAAAGGTCCTTGGAATGTAGAGTTGATCTGATGATGATATATTCTATCCTGAATATATTGCTTATAATCATTTATAAGTAATATGCAGAGTATATTCGTGGGAAGATCACGGAAATGGAAATATTGATCCATCAAAAGTATGATGAGATGTATAGCATATAGTATATGTCATTGGATATGTTTGTTAAGAAAGACGTATTTACAACGAGAATAACAGCTTGCAGAGTTATTTGCATAAAGATTAGTTATTGAATATTGTCTTGTGTATTTATGTCATTGAATATATTTGTTACAGCAGCGGTATGTTTTCAACGATAATAACAATTTGCTCGCATATTGTTATTGAATGTGCCCTTGCTAATGATGTTACATTAATAGAAGTCATTGAATATGGTTGTTATAGCAACAGCATATTTACAACGAGAATGACTATAGATAAGGAAAAGCTTGCATAGGTTGCTTGCTAAATTAGATATCTTATAAAAGTTACATTAATATAAGTCATTGAATATGGTTGTTATAGCAACAGCATATTTACAACGAGAATGACTATAGATAAGGAAAAGCTTGCATAGGTTGCTTGCTTAATTAGATCTTATAATAAAGGTAGTCATTGAATATGTTTGTAACAAGACAAACAGTTTGCAACGAGAATGACTATTATAAGAGGAAAAACTTGCAATTGGTTGCGTGTTAAATGATCTTATAAATAATAACAAAATATTTACAACGAGATTGACTATAAAAACATCATATTTACAACGAGAATGACAATAAAATGCTTGCATAAATTATATATATATATACATATAAATATAAGATTGTTGTACTTAAAAAAGTAAATTATATTACACGCATTGGTAATATTATAATTTATTAAAAGAAGGTAAACAATATATTACATACATTGGTAATACCAAAATTTATTAAGAAAATAAACGATATTACATACATTGGTAATA
Source organism: Dioctria rufipes (assembly GCA_963924295.1). Taxonomy (NCBI): domain Eukaryota; kingdom Metazoa; phylum Arthropoda; class Insecta; order Diptera; family Asilidae; genus Dioctria; species Dioctria rufipes. Next base: position 9,452 of record CAWUPM010001319.1, read on the forward strand.
TTAGAAAATTTATTAAGAAAATAAATGGTATTTACATACATTGGTAATATTAGAATTTATTAGTAGCGAAAGGTAAACTATTTTACTTACATTGTAAAATTACAGTTTATTTACACACAGTAAATGAGTTTCTCATAAGAGAAATTTAGACATTCATCAACAATAAAAATGTTCATATTTATATATATATATTTATAAACTTTTAAAATAAACTATATTACTTGAATTGGTAATAGAACAGTTTATAGAAATAAGCTATATTACTCACTTTGGTAATAGTACAGTTTATGGGGTTTAAAAAAAAAAAAAAACAAATTTTGACATAAAATTATATAAATAAACAAAATTAAAATATACTCTAAGCGGAGGATCACTTGGCTCATGGGTCGATGAAGAACGCAGCAAACTGTGCGTCATCGTGTGAACTGCAGGACACATGAACATCGACATTTTGAACGCATATTGCAGTCCATGCTATACGTACTTTAAAATTTTTTTTTTATAGTGCTGCATGGACTACATATGGTTGAGGGTTGTAAGACTTTCTTAATTAAGTTGCTTGAAGATATTTTTAATATCTTTTTAAGCACATGTTGTATTATTAAAAAATATTATTTGATATTTTTTATAATATTAATAATAAGGAATAATAATAATTTGCTTTTATCTCTTTGCAGATCAAGTATAAAATTTTATATACTGTGAATAGCGATTTGATTACATTAAAGCATAAAAATTATTATTATAAAGTATATAGAAAAAATAAAAACTTTTTAAACAACCTCAACTCATATGAGATTACTCCCTGAATTTAAGCATATTAATGAGGGAAGGAAAAGAAACTAACTAGGATTTTCTTAGTAGCGGCGAGCGAAAAGAAATTTAGTTCAGCACTGAGTTATTTTGTTGTTTTAACAAATATAAGATGCAGTGTATGGAATATCTATAATCTAGTATGATAAATTAGCAGTCCAAGTCCTTCTTAAATGAGGCCATTTACCCATAGAGGGTGCCAGGCCCGTAGTGACGTTAATGATTACTAGAAGATATTTCTTAAGAGTCGTGTTGCTTGATAGTGCAGCACAAATTGGGTGGTAAACTCCATCTAAAACTAAATATAACCATGAGACCGATAGCAAACAAGTACCGTGAGGGAAAGTTGAAAAGAACTCTGAATAGAGAGTTAAATAGTACGTGAAACTGCTTAGAGGTTAAGCCCGATGAACCTGAATATCTAATATGAAAAATTCATTGTTAATAATACATTAATTTTATTTTAATGTAATAATAATGTGCAATTTTTTCATATAAGGACATTGTAATCTGTTAATATGATCGATAATAGAAAAATTTATCAGAAGTATCAGTTTTGCAAAGTTTATGTTTTATTATATAAAAAATTTATTTTTTGATAATTAACATAAAATGCATATATGGTTACAGATAAATTATTGACAGATTTTTATTATATATAGCGCTTACACATACATTATATATGTGTTATAGTAATTAAATTAAATTTTTTAATTTTTTTATTATATGCGTTAATATGATTAACAATGCTATAGATTTAGGATACCTTCGGGACCCGTCTTGAAACACGGACCAAGGAGTCTAACATGTGTGCAAGTCATTGGGTATATAAAACCTAAAGGCGTAATTAACTTAACTGTTTAATTTAATGGGATCATATATATATTATTAATATTATATATTCCATCCCGGGGCGTTCTATACAGTTATGCATTTTAATATAAATTTTTTTTTAAAGGATATATTATATATGCCTCTAACTAGAGCGTACCTTGAGCATATATGTTGTCACCCGAAAGATGATGAACTATACCTGATCAGGTTGAAGTCAGGGGAAACCCTGATGGAGGACCGAAGCAGTTCTGACGTGCAAATCGATTGTCAGAATTGGGTATAGGGGCGATAGACCTATCGAATCATCTAGTAGCTGGTTCCCTCCGAAGTTTCCCTCAGGATAGCTGGTGCATTTAAATATTATTTAAAATAATCTTATCTGGTAAAGCGAATGATTAGAGGCATTAGGGCCGAAACGACCTTAACCTATTCTCAAACTTTAAATGGGTAAGAACCTCACCTTTCTTGATATGAAGGTTGAGGTTATGATATATTGTGCCCAGTGGGCCACTTTTGGTAAGCAGAACTGGCGCTGTGGGATGAACCAAACGTAATGTTAAGGCGCCAAAATTAACAACTCATACTGATACCATGAAAGGCGTTGGTTGCTTAAAACAGCAGGACGGTGGACATGGAAGTCGTAATCCGCTAAGGAGTGTGTAACAACTCACCTGCCGAAGCAACTAGCCCTTAAAATGGATGGCGCTCAAGTTGTATGCCTATACATTACCGCTGAAATATATGATTTATAAATTATATAATTTATAAATTTTGAAGTTTTAGTGAGTAGGAGGGTACAATGGTGTGCGTAGAAGTGTTTGGTGTAAACCTGCATGGAGCCGCCATTGGTACAGATCTTGGTGGTAGTAGCAAATAATCGAATGAGACCTTGGAGGACTGAAGTGGAGAAGGGTTTCGTGTGAACAGTGGTTGATCACGAGTTAGTCGGTCCTAAGTTCTAGGCGAAAGTCGAAAAATTTTTTAAGTTACAAATATGCAATGCAATATATGATATACTTAAATATTTTTGAACGAAAGGGAATACGGTTCCAATTCCGTAACCTGTTGAGTATACGTTTGTTATTAAAAATGGGCTTTTATGCTCATCCTGGTAACAGAAACAACCATAAAGAAGCCGTCGAGAAATATCGAAAGAGTTTTCTTTTCTGTTTCATAGTCGTACTACCATGGAAGTCTTTCGAAGAGAGATATGGTAGATGGACTAGAAGAGCATGGCATTTACTGCTGTGTCGATATTTTCTCCTCGGACCTTGAAAATTTATGGTGGGGTCACGCAAACTTCTTAACAGGCCGTACCGATATCCGCAGCTGGTCTCCAAGGTGAAGAGTCTCTAGTCGATAGAATAATGTAGGTAAGGGAAGTCGGCAAATTAGATCCGTAACTTCGGGATAAGGATTGGCTCTGAAGATTGAGATAGTCGGGCTTGATTGGGAAACAATATTATGGTCTATGTACTCGTTCTGGGTAAATTAGGATTTATACAATTTTTTTTTCTAAAGATTGTGTTTATCTGTTCCCCGGATAGAAGTTTACGTAACCAATTGTGGAACTTTCTTGCTAATAATTTATAATTTATAAATGATTTTTTTAAAGGGATTATTTTTATTATAAATTTATAACGGCTATCAATTAACAATCAATTCAGAACTGGCACGGACTTGGGGAATCCGACTGTCTAATTAAAACAAAGCATTGTGATGGCCCTAACGGGTGTTGACACAATGTGATTTCTGCCCAGTGCTCTGAATGTCAAAGTGAAGAAATTCAAGTAAGCGCGGGTTAACGGCGGGTTAATTTCGCTTTCGAATTGCTTCGTTAGCTATTAAGACTGACTACAGAAATGATCCTGTGAAGTATAGTCTTAAGTTCCATGGTAATGGTAAATACGCGCTTAAAATCGGCTCCGAATAATTATCATTTATTATATAGTTTATTGAATTTTTTCTTTACCAAAAGTGCTATAGATCATGTACTAAAGACATTTGCTTAATTGTGATAATACGAAAACTTTGTATATAGTGTAACTAGATCAAAAAATAAAAATTGGAAAATTGCCGTAGTGGACTTCAGATTATGTGATAGTAATTTTCTTTTACGTGTAACTTATGGATTCTGTGCTCTGTTTATAAATCATTTTGTGTATTCTGTGATCTTTTATTTTTATGCATAACAGAGGTTGATGTAGTAATTATAAATCAGGAGCTTACAAAGAAATTCTTCATTTATTTCTTGAAATTCTATATAAATTGACAATGTCATCATGGACACTCTATAACATCGCATAATAGAAGAAAACCTACACGTGCCATCCGGATAAGACTTTATCTCATCATAGTTACAAACCATCCGTCCACAGAACTTTTATGTTCTGTCATCTGACTTTTGACAATAACTTTTAACGTGTTGGTTATTTGTGTTTATTTATTGATTGCTGTGTCGTGAATGAATCTATGACTTTTCGTTTTTCTTTTGCTTTAATCGTCTTGTATCGTGTATCAAGGTTTTCTCTAAAACGTGACTTAATCTGAAATATTCGCGACTACAATTTTTCACACATAATTGTTTATCATTAATGAATGAAGGGAGCTCCGCGCATGCTGACATTGATTAATCGCCGCATAGGAATTTCAGAATACACTAATCATCTATGTCTCCGTATTAAAAAGATAAACTCAATATGGAAGTATAAATTTTATTTATTTTGGTTCTAATTAATTTATTTTATAGTAGTGGCGATATCCACGGAGGATAATAATATAACATCAAGCTCACTCGAAGAAACAATAATCATTATCCGTCAAGAACCAACATTATACCAGCGTTACCTGCGATTTCCGAGAAAAACCAAAATTAATAGCGAAGACACAACTCAGCGCCACCTATGAGTGAAAGTTAAACTGACTTGATAGCTATTCAGCGGAGACTCTGATCAAAAGTTTCATTGAATAAACAGCGACATCTGTGTGTGTTTATAGTGCGACGATGATTAAATATAAACCGGGGACACATTTGAAATTAAGTTAAGAGTGATTTAATCGGAACTTAATTAAGAGTGCTTGTTAACTTTTTATTTATAAATTGACATTTTTATTTGTTTTTCTATTTTAATGTTAGAACAAATATGTTAATATTATACAGCAGAATTCTTTTATATTTGTTATATTTACAATAGTTTATTTATTTATTTTACTGTATGTGTATAGCAATATTGGGACTTTATTTAATAGCGTTTTAGTCATATTTACAACCGTTTTTATTCTTTTATTGTTTTTATAATATAATTTTATTTACCTGTTTTATTTAATATAATTTAATAAATAATAACGCATATAAGTGAACAACAGAAAAACGACAATTCCACTACTTTTGATAAACAGACTTTTGGCTATAAGGAGCTTAAACACTTAATATATAACGAGAGTAACGCGGTAAAGAAAGAAAAAAAAAACAAAAAAAAAAAAATACATCTCTTCTGAAAGAATTTTGCCGACAGAGGATTCTCTAATTTAATCCTGGAGGTTTGGACTTATCCAGGCCAGAGATTGTGATGTTTTAAAAAACAAAATAAGGAATTCTTAGGAATTACTGCTATAGACAGACGAGCAGGTTATTGTACCGTCATGTCTTCATCACAGGCTTTCGCGTGCATTTGTGGAAAGGAATACGCCACCCTCATGAGACTGAATGACCATAAACGTAGATATTGCGACGGGATCCCCATGGATCAGGTAGACTTTAAATGCAAGCTGTGTGTAATGGGTTTTACTACAAAAGGAGGCCTAAAACTACATGAGAAGAAAGCTCACCCGGAAGCATACAACGTAGAGCTAGAAAATGAGGCTAGAAAACCAACGAGGTTATGGTCAGAGGACGAAGTTAATGCTCTAGCAAAAAACGAGGCAGAATACACCGGTAGTGAACTACTGAATCATCTTCTAAGTACAACTAACAGAACTTTGTATGCTATAAAAGGAAAAAGGAAACAGCAAGCCTACAAAGATAAAGTCTGCGCTTACCGACAAGCCTTCGAGGAGAGCCAAGCTGATCAAAGGTTTGAGTTAGTGACGGATACTTCAACGGAGAAGAATAATAAGCTAAAGGAAGCACTTCAGACCCTTCTTGTAAACGAAACTGAATCAACGCCGAGGTCAGAAATTATAAATGATTTAATTAACTTGACTCCCGAAGAGGCCAAACAACAATTAGATAACTGGAGCTCCATTCTCATTGATAAATTCAGCAAAAGAAGAAACAGACCGGGGAACAGGGCCCGAGAAAGCAAAGAGGACTGCTTGAAGCGCAAAATAAACGACCCTGAATTAAATGCCCGTAACAAAAGAACGCTACGCTACAAGCTGGCGCAAATGAGATATAAAAACAACCGCCGCTCTTATGCAGCAGATCTTCTTGACGACATGTTGTACAATACGAGAAGCACTCAACCCACAACGATGGATATTTACAATAGCTATCTGGAGATCTTTTCGACAACTTCCCCCCCGGACGAGGAGACCATTAATGACTTCTACTCGGAGGAGCATGACATCAGCTTTCCAATCGAGGCTGAACTTTTAAAACGTGTCATCAAGCAACAGAAGAGCGGCGCCCCTGGTCCTGATGGGATTTCCCTTGAAATCATGAAAAAAATCGAGATTGTAGACCTGCTCATTCTCTACAATGGAATAATACTACTAGAGCATATACCACCTTGTATTAAAACAAGCAGAACCATCTTAATCCCAAAAGGAAAAACGGACCTACATTTAGTCAACAACTGGCGGCCCATAACGATATCATCGCTATTACTCAGAATCCTCATGAAAATACTGGCTACGAGACTTGAAGTGATTAAGCTACACGAGAGTCAAAGAGGTTTCACCAAAATTGACGGTTGTTTCGCCAACAACATTATTGTTGAAGCGTTAATTAAGCAACGGAGAAAAAAGGGCCAGCCTTTAAATCTGATTTCACTAGACGTACAGAAAGCTTTCGACAGTGTATCTCATAAGAGCATTGAGAGAGCCTTGACCAGACTAAGAGTAGACAAAAAAATCATTAACTTAACTAGGGAGGCCTACACAAACAACTCGACAAATTTGATCTGCGGGGACAATGAGATTGGAAATTTTAACTTGAATAGGGGAGTTAAACAGGGAGACCCACTGTCCCCTTTTCTTTTCAATGCCATCTTGGATGAACTGCTTGTTCGCCTTAACACTCTTACCGGAGTTGATATGGGTGATAACGTAAAGGAATGTTGTTTGGCCTATGCTGACGATTTGATAATAATATCTAAGACTCCAGAGGATGGGAATAGAGCGCTGGACATATGCGAAAAATTTTTTAACAGCAGAGGAATGCAGCTGAACGTAGCAAAATGCAAAGCCTTAACTTTGAAAACAGTGCCCAGCAAGAAAAAGGTATGCGTTGTGTCCGAACCCTGTTTCAAAATAGGCGACGCATGGATCCCTCAACTCTCCATCGGTGAGGAATTTAAATATCTGGGTCGGAAGTTCAACTCTGAAGGGATGGTTGAGTGCAATGCTAATGCCCTTCAGGCTCAACTAAAATCAATAACAAGCGCTCCCCTAAAGCCGCAGCAAAAATTATGTCTTTTATCCGACTATCTCATTCCGAGATATATTGCAAGTCTCCTTAGGCCGAACATAACAAGGAAACTTTTAAGAAAGGTTGACCAACAGATCAGGACTGCTTTGAAAAAAATATTGCATTTACCATCTCACTGCAGCAGCACCATTTTCTACGCCCCCTGCAAATCAGGTGGACTAGGTGTCTTCAATTTTGAGAAAATGATACCAACAATAAGCCTGGCCAGATGGAGGAAACTTGAGGAGGCATCAATTCATCTCAAAGTAGCTCTCTCTTTGGGTGCGAGCTGGAAGGCTAAATTGGAAAAAACGGTAGGAAGGCTTACAACAACGGAGGCGATCAGAAAGGATTTCTCCCAACAATTGGAAATCTCGTTCTCCGGCAACGGCATTTCCCATTCCATCTTCCACTCGGCATGCGGTAGTATCATCAGATCCCCCCCAAAATTTTGGAGCGGGGAGGATTTCATAAAGGCAGTTCATCTGAGGTTCAACCTCCTTCCTACTAGAAGTATCCCATATAACAGCAAAGAAGATAGAAAGTGCAGGGCAGGCTGTAATAAGGCGGAATCTCTCTCACACGTACTTCAGAATTGTCCCGCTACACATTGGGAGAGAATAAATAGGCACAACTTCGTACTTAAAAGACTTATTGTCAGTGCCAAAAGGAAAAAATGGGCCTCTCTAGTAGAACCACACATCAGGGGCCTGGATGGGAGACTAAAAAAGCCAGACCTCATTCTAATCAAAAATAATCAATTAATAGTGTCA
>CAWUPM010001319.1:20000-39654 GCA_963924295.1 Dioctria rufipes
AGAATATTATATGAAGGAAGCCAATATGAGAGAAGGTAAAAATTTTTTATTTCGAAAAATTCTTTACTCTACAACAATTCAGCATGAATTTTGCATTCATTCGACCCAATATACTGTACTGCCTTTCGGTTAAAATTTGACCGAACTATCCTAAAATTTGTACTAAACTGATTTAGAGAATTTGAAAATTTGATATTTTAGGTACAAATTTGAACGGCGAATACTCCCGATGTATGGAATATATTGACTTGAAATTTTTAGCATATGAAAGCTGAAAGTATGTAGATAACTTCGTTAGTGCATATAATTAAAAAAAGTGTAAAGAAAATATAGTATTTGGGGTATATGTGACCCAAGGTAGTGAAAATGTCTCAGTGGCGTAGAGAAAAATATCGAAAAAAGGGGTCAAAATGAAATTAATGGCGAAAAAAAGTACACCACGTAATAGTACTCGCCAAGACCTTTCCAAAAAGTACCTACATGCCGGGGTAGGGGTGAAAGTAAAAATCGCGAAATTTTCATAGGGGTACCCCTGTAAAAACGGGAAAAAATTTAATTTTTCGCGGGAGTTGGCCAACTGTAATTGCTATAGAATCTGAAGGAAAAGCCCGAATGCCTTCAAATAAACTTCCAGACATAGAGGAGACCTGTAGGTAGCACATTTTATAAGCACTGTGCCGTGAGTTACATAGTACTCCCGGTAGATGGCGCCAAGTGCGCGAGAAAAGTTGTCACAGTTATGTATTTTTTTAAATAGGTAAATAAGGTGCTATGTCGCTGAAATTTCGTAGAGGCAATCTTGTGGTAAGCCGGTATCCATAAAAAATTCAAAAGTTGGATTTATCTGAAATTCGTAGAGCAAAGTTTCCAAATGAAGATTTTCGTTAAAAATTTTGGCCGTGGAAAAAAAATTTTTACAACGCAAATGGGAGGGGGTGGGAAATAGTCTCAAAAAATCACAAAAAAATCAGAAAAAAATAATCAAAAGGAATTTTTGAAATCGGTTTATATTTGGGCTAATTATGGTGAGGGGATGAATTAATACGTATGTACATACATGTAATTTGAGAAATTCGATTGAACCAAGTTTACCGAATTTGAAAAAGAAATACATAGATCGATAGTACTCGTCAAGACCTTTCCAATGACTCCTCACTGATTGAGATCAAATGTAAAAATAATATAGTATTTGGGGTATATGTGACCCAAGGTAGTGAAAATGTCTCAGTGGCGTAGAGAAAAATATCGAAAAAAGGGGTCAAAATGAAATTAATGGCGAAAAAAAGTACACCACGTAATAGTACTCGCCAAGACCTTTCCAAAAAGTACCTACATGCCGGGGTAGGGGTGAAAGTAAAAATCGCGAAATTTTCATAGGGGTACCCCTGTAAAAACGGGAAAAAATTTAATTTTTCGCGGGAGTTGGCCAACTGTAATTGCTATAGAATCTGAAGGAAAAGCCCGAATGCCTTCAAATAAACTTCCAGACATAGAGGAGACCTGTAGGTAGCACATTTTATAAGCACTGTGCCGTGAGTTACATAGTACTCCCGGTAGATGGCGCCAAGTGCGCGAGAAAAGTTGTCACAGTTATGTATTTTTTTAAATAGGTAAATAAGGTGCTATGTCGCTGAAATTTCGTATAGGCAATCTTGTGGTAAGCCGGTATCCATAAAAAATTCAAAAGTTGGATTTATCTGAAATTCGTAGAGCAAAGTTTCCAAATGAAGATTTTCGTTAAAAATTTTGGCCGTGGAAAAAAAATTTTTACAACGCAAACGGGAGGGGGTGGGAAATAGTCTCAAAAAATCACAAAAAAATCAGAAAAAAATAATCAAAAGGAATTTTTGAAATCGGTTTATATTTGGGCTAATTATGGTGAGGGGATGAATTAATACGTATGTACATACATGTAATTTGAGAAATTCGATTGAACCAAGTTTACCGAATTTGAAAAAGAAATACATAGATCGATAGTACTCGTCAAGACCTTTCCAATGACTCCTCACTGATTGAGATCAAATGTAAAAATAATATAGTATTTGGGGTATATGTGACCCAAGGTAGTGAAAATGTCTCAGTGGCGTAGAGAAAAATATCGAAAAAAGGGGTCAAAATGAAATTAATGGCGAAAAAAAGTACACCACGTAAGAGTACTCGCCAAGACCTTTCCAAAAAGTACCTACATGCCGGGGTAGGGGTGAAAGTAAAAATCGCGAAATTTTCATAGGGGTACCCCTGTAAAAACGGGAAAAAATTTAATTTTTCGCGGGAGTTGGCCAACTGTAATTGCTATAGAATCTGAAGGAAAAGCCCGAATGCCTTCAAATAAACTTCCAGACATAGAGGAGACCTGTAGGTAGCACATTTTATAAGCACTGTGCCGTGAGTTACATAGTACTCCCGGTAGATGGCGCCAAGTGCGCGAGAAAAGTTGTCACAGTTATGTATTTTTTTAAATAGGTAAATAAGGTGCTATGTCGCTGAAATTTCGTATAGGCAATCTTGTGGTAAGCCGGTATCCATAAAAAATTCAAAAGTTGGATTTATCTGAAATTCGTAGAGCAAAGTTTCCAAATTAAGATTTTCGTTAAAAATTTTGGCCGTGGAAAAAAAATTTTTACAACGCAAACGGGAGGGGGTGGGAAATAGTCTCAAAAAATCACAAAAAAATCAGAAAAAAATAATCAAAAGGAATTTTTGAAATCGGTTTATATTTGGGCTAATTATGGTGTGGGGATGAATTAATACGTATGTACATACATGTAATTTGAGAAATTCGATTGAACCAAGTTTACCGAATTTGAAAAAGAAATACATAGATCGATAGTACTCGTCAAGACCTTTCCAATGACTCCTCACTGATTGAGATCAAATGTAAAAATAATATAGTATTTGGGGTATATGTGACCCAAGGTACTGAAAATGTCTCAGTGGCGTAGAGAAAAATATCGAAAAAAGGGGTCAAAATGAAATTAATGGAGAAAAAAAGTACACCACGTAATAGTACTCGCCAAGACCTTTCCAAAAAGTACCCACATGCCGGGGTAGGGGTGAAAGTAAAAATCGCGAAATTTTCATAGGGGTACCCCTGCAAAAACGGGAAAAAATTGGATTTTTCGCGGGAGTTGGCCAACTGTAATTGCTATAGAATCTGAAGGAAAAGCCCGAATTCCTTCAAATAAACTTCCAGACATAGAGGAGACCTGTAGGTAGCACATTTTATAAGCACTGTGCCGTGAGTTACATAGTACTCCCGGTAGATGGCGCCAAGTGCGCGAGAAAAGTTGTCACAGTTATGTATTTTTTTAAATAGGTAAATAAGGTGCTATGTCGCTGAAATTTCGTATAGGCAATCTTGTGGTAAGCCGGTATCCATAAAAAATTCAAAAGTTGGATTTATCTGAAATTCGTAGAGCAAAGTTTCCAAATTAAGATTTTCGTTAAAAATTTTGGCCGTGGAAAAAAAATTTTTACAACGCAAACGGGAGGGGGTGGGAAATAGTCTCAAAAAATCACAAAAAAATCAGAAAAAAATAATCAAAAGGAATTTTTGAAATCGGTTTATATTTGGGCTAATTATGGTGAGGGGATGAATTAATACGTATGTACATACATGTAATTTGAGAAATTCGATTGAACCAAGTTTACCGAATTTGAAAAAGAAATACATAGATCGATAGTACTCGTCAAGACCTTTCCAATGACTCCTCACTGATTGAGATCAAATGTAAAAATAATATAGTATTTGGGGTATATGTGACCCAAGGTACTGAAAATGTCTCAGTGGCGTAGAGAAAAATATCGAAAAAAGGGGTCAAAATGAAATTAATGGAGAAAAAAAGTACACCACGTAATAGTACTCGCCAAGACCTTTCCAAAAAGTACCCACATGCCGGGGTAGGGGTGAAAGTAAAAATCGCGAAATTTTCATAGGGGTACCCCTGCAAAAACGGGAAAAAATTGGATTTTTCGCGGGAGTTGGCCAACTGTAATTGCTATAGAATCTGAAGGAAAAGCCCGAATTCCTTCAAATAAACTTCCAGACATAGAGGAGACCTGTAGGTAGCACATTTTATAAGCACTGTGCCGTGAGTTACATAGTACTCCCGGTAGATGGCGCCAAGTGCGCGAGAAAAGTTGTCACAGTTATGTATTTTTTTAAATAGGTAAATAAGGTGCTATGTCGCTGAAATTTCGTATAGGCAATCTTGTGGTAAGCCGGTATCCATAAAAAATTCAAAAGTTGGATTTATCTGAAATTCGTAGAGCAAAGTTTCCAAATGAAGATTTTCGTTAAAAATTTTGGCCGTGGAAAAAAAATTTTTACAACGCAAACGGGAGGGGGTGGGAAATAGTCTCAAAAAATCACAAAAAAATCAGAAAAAAATAATCAAAAGGAATTTTTGAAATCGGTTTATATTTGGGCTAATTATGGTGAGGGGATGAATTAATACGTATGTACATACATGTAATTTGAGAAATTCGATTGAACCAAGTTTACCGAATTTGAAAAAGAAATACATAGATCGATAGTACTCGTCAAGACCTTTCCAATGACTCCTCACTGATTGAGATCAAATGTAAAAATAATATAGTATTTGGGGTATATGTGACCCAAGGTAGTGAAAATGTCTCAGTGGCGTAGAGAAAAATATCGAAAAAAGGGGTCAAAATGAAATTAATGGCGAAAAAAAGTACACCACGTAAGAGTACTCGCCAAGACCTTTCCAAAAAGTACCTACATGCCGGGGTAGGGGTGAAAGTAAAAATCGCGAAATTTTCATAGGGGTACCCCTGTAAAAACGGGAAAAAATTTAATTTTTCGCGGGAGTTGGCCAACTGTAATTGCTATAGAATCTGAAGGAAAAGCCCGAATGCCTTCAAATAAACTTCCAGACATAGAGGAGACCTGTAGGTAGCACATTTTATAAGCACTGTGCCGTGAGTTACATAGTACTCCCGGTAGATGGCGCCAAGTGCGCGAGAAAAGTTGTCACAGTTATGTATTTTTTTAAATAGGTAAATAAGGTGCTATGTCGCTGAAATTTCGTATAGGCAATCTTGTGGTAAGCCGGTATCCATAAAAAATTCAAAAGTTGGATTTATCTGAAATTCGTAGAGCAAAGTTTCCAAATTAAGATTTTCGTTAAAAATTTTGGCCGTGGAAAAAAAATTTTTACAACGCAAACGGGAGGGGGTGGGAAATAGTCTCAAAAAATCACAAAAAAATCAGAAAAAAATAATCAAAAGGAATTTTTGAAATCGGTTTATATTTGGGCTAATTATGGTGTGGGGATGAATTAATACGTATGTACATACATGTAATTTGAGAAATTCGATTGAACCAAGTTTACCGAATTTGAAAAAGAAATACATAGATCGATAGTACTCGTCAAGACCTTTCCAATGACTCCTCACTTATTGAAATCGGATGAAAAATAAGGAATTTTTATTTATTTATCGATGTTTGCTACATGAATTTATAAGGGAAGGCATACGACTTTTGAGATTTTTATAAGGAACACATGAAAAATTTCTGATTTGGCACTATACATTTTCATACACTACACACCAATTCTAATCATATGCTTATACTGAAAATCGGATTTGCGAAAAATTGCAGAAAAGAAATATCAATAAACTCATTTCCCAATTTTTGTACGGGACACATGAGTGTTTTCTTATAACAAAACAGAAAAATTTTCTGACTGTAAAAGAAATCGAGGTTTGCTACATGAATTTATAAGGGAAGGCATACGACTTTTGAGATTTTTATAAGGAACACATGAAAAATTTCTGATTTGGCACTATGCATTTTCATACACTACACACCAATTCTAATCATATGCTTATACTGGAAATCGGATTTGCGAAAAATTGCAGAAAAGAAATATCAATAAACTTATTTCCCAATTTTTGTACGGGACACATGAGTGTTTTCTTATAACAAAACAGAAAAATTTTCTGACTGTAAAAGAAATCGAGGTTTGCTACATGAATTTATAAGGGAAGGCATACGACTTTTGAGATTTTTATAAGGAACACATGAAAAATTTCTGATTTGGCACTATGCATTTTCATACACTACACACCAATTCTAATCATATGCTTATACTGGAAATCGGATTTGCGAAAAATTGCAGAAAAGCAATATCAATAAACTCATTTCCCAAAATTTTTGTATGGGACACATGAGTGTTTTCTTATAACAAAAGGGTAAAATTTTCTGACTGTAAAAAAAGCGTTTTACTCTTCCACTGGTCGGGTTGCAGAACACCTATAGGGGGTAGTGGTCCTCTGAGCGATGGACGGTGACGTCAAGAAACATGATTTTATAAGAAATCCTAATAACTCTTACTTATCTATGTGCTTCCACTACCCCCACATGGGTGCGTGGCTTATAAGATGCTTATAAGAACCAACGCACCTATGTGCACATAGATAAGGGCTTAACACGGAAGCCATAAGAGAAAACCTAATAATAATGGGTGAAAAAAGGTCTTATAAGAAAACCTATAAACTGTCTCATACTATGTATGGGATACATGAGTGTTTTCTTATAACAAAAGGTTAAAATTATCTGACAGTAAAAAAAGCGTTTTACTATTCCACTGGTCGGGTTGCAGAACACCTATAGGGGGTAGTGGTGCTCTGAGCGATGGACGGTGACGTCAAGGAACATGATTTTATAAGAAATCCTAATAACTCTTACTTATCTATGTGCTTCCACTACCCCCACATGGGTGCGTGGCTTATAAGATGCTTATAAGAACCAACGCACCTATGTGCACATAGATAAGGGCTTAACACGGAAGCCATAAGAGAAAACCTAATAATAATGGGTGAAAAAAGGTCTTATAAGAAAACCTATAAACTGTCTCATACTATGTATGGGATACATGAGTGTTTTCTTATAACGAAAGAGAAAATTTGGAATTTATTGGCGAGGAAAGTTCTCTTTATAATAAAGAGAATAAAATGCTGTATGCTTCTTCATGGGAGATTTTGGTCAGGAATTGGTTTTGCACCAAGTCCCGTACCAAAAAAAAAAAAAAATTTACTCTTCCACACTTCAGTCTCCAGACGTACTATAGCCCAACAATTATCGGGCGTTGGAATAGACACGGTTGTTACCAAATCCTAATAAAAACCGATAAAATTGTATGAAAACACGGGGAAAAAATACCATATCCTAATAAAAATCGATAAAATTGTATAAAAAATATATACTTATTGTTATACTTATACTTATACTTATCAACCAAGAACCCCAAGAACCCCAAGAACCCCAAGAACCCCAAGAACCCCAAGAACAGCTTGAAAATGAAAATAAAAATAAAATAAAATTAAATTAAAATTAAATTAAATTAAATTATACATTTAGTATAAAGAACAGGTCTGTGCTATACATTTGAATAATAATGGTAATAAGAAAGCTAATAAAATCATTGGATTGAGCTCGTATGGGCTAAAAAGCACGAAAGAAAGTATATTGGGCGATATACATGTAGTGCAAAGAACAGGTCTGGGCAATGGTAATAAGAAAGCTAATAAAATCATAGGATTGAGCTCGAATGGGCTAAAAAGCACGAAAGAAAGTATATTGGGCGATATACATGTAGTGCAAAGAACAGGTCTGGGCAATGGTAATAAGAAAGCTAATAAAATCATAGGATTGAGCTCGAATGGGCTAAAAAGCACGAAAGAAAGTATATTGGGCGATATACATGTAGTGCAAAGAACAGGTCTGGGCAATGGTAATAAGAAAGCTAATAAAATCATAGGATTGAGCTCGAATGGGCTAAAAAGCACGAAAGAAAGTATATTGGGCGATATACATGTAGTGCAAAGAACAGGTCTGGGCAATGGTAATAAGAAAGCTAATAAAATCATAGGATTGAGCTCGAATGGGCTAAAAAGCACGAAAGAAAGTATATTGGGCGATATACATGTAGTGCAAAGAACAGGTCTGGGCAATGGTAATAAGAAAGCTAATAAAATCATAGGATTGAGCTCGAATGGGCTAAAAAGCACGAAAGAAAGTATATTGGGCGATATACATGTAGTGCAAAGAACAGGTCTGGGCAATGGTAATAAGAAAGCTAATAAAATCATAGGATTGAGCTCGAATGGGCTAAAAAGCACGAAAGAAAGTATATTGGGCGATATACATGTAGTGCAAAGAACAGGTCTGGGCAATGGTAATAAGAAAGCTAATAAAATCATAGGATTGAGCTCGAATGGGCTAAAAAGCACGAAAGAAAGTATATTGGGCGATATACATGTAGTGCAAAGAACAGGTCTGGGCAATGGTAATAAGAAAGCTAATAAAATCATAGGATTGAGCTCGAATGGGCTAAAAAGCACGAAAGAAAGTATATTGGGCGATATACATGTAGTGCAAAGAACAGGTCTGGGCAATGGTAATAAGAAAGCTAATAAAATCATAGGATTGAGCTCGAATGGGCTAAAAAGCACGAAAGAAAGTATATTGGGCGATATACATGTAGTGCAAAGAACAGGTCTGGGCAATGGTAATAAGAAAGCTAATAAAATCATAGGATTGAGCTCGAATGGGCTAAAAAGCACGAAAGAAAGTATATTGGGCGATATACATGTAGTGCAAAGAACAGGTCTGGGCAATGGTAATAAGAAAGCTAATAAAATCATAGCATACTGCGATCTAGTGAAGCTTAACTTATCTTATAAGGATAAGCATAACATATATTGATTTTTATAAGGGACACATAAAAAAATTTTGATTTGCCGCTATCCATTTTCAGACACTACATAAGGATATCATTCATATCCTTTAATCGGAAATCGGATTTGAGAAAAAAAGTTTTCAATTAACTCATTTCCCCATTTTTGTTCGGGACACATGAAGTTATTAGGAAAGGCATAGACGATCTCAAATTTTCATATGGGACACATAAAAAAATCTTGATTTGCCGCTATCCATTTTCAGATACTACATAAGGATAGCATTCATATCCTTTTATCGGAAATCGGATTTGAGAAAAAAAGTTTTCAATTAACTCATTTCCCCATTTTTGTTCGGGACACATGAAGTTATTAGGAAAGGCATACACGATCTCAAATTTTCATATGGGACACATAAAAAAATTTTGATTTGCCGCTATCCATTTTCAGACACTACATAAGGATAGCATTCATATCCTTTTATCGGAAATCGGATTTGAGAAAAAAAGTTTTCAATTAACTCATTTCCCCATTTTTGTTCGGGACACATGAAGTTATTAGGAAAGGCATAGACGATCTCAAATTTTCATATGGGACACATAAAAAAATCTTGATTTGCCGCTATCCATTTTCAGACACTACATAAGGATAGCATTCATATCCTTTTATCGGAAATCGGATTTGAGAAAAAAAGTTTTCAATTAACTCATTTCCCCATTTTTGTTCGGGACACATGAAGTTATTAGGAAAGGCATACACGATCTCAAATTTTCATATGGGACACATAAAAAAATCTTGATTTGCCGCTATCCATTTTCAGATACTACATAAGGATAGCATTCATATCCTTTTATCGGAAATCGGATTTGAGAAAAAAAGTTTTCAATTAACTCATTTCCCCATTTTTGTTCGGGACACATAAAGTTATTAGGAAAGGCATACACGATCTCAAATTTTCATATGGGACACATAAAAAAATTTTGATTTGCCGCTATCCATTTTCAGACACTACATAAGGATAGCATTCATATCCTTTTATCGGAAATCGGATTTGAGAAAAAAAGTTTTCAATTAACTCATTTCCCCATTTTTGTTCGGGACACATGAAGTTATTAGGAAAGGCATAGACGATCTTAGATTTTCATATGGGACATATAAAAAAATTTTGATTTGCCGCTATCCATTTTCAGACACTACATAAGGATAGCATTCATATCCTTTTATCGGAAATCGGATTTGCGAAAAAAAAGTTTTCAATTAACACATTTCCCATTTCTCATTTCTCCATTTTTGTTCGGGACACATAAAGTTATTAGGAAAGGGATAGACGATCTTAAATTTTCATATGGGACACATGAAAAAATTTTGATTTGCCGCTATCCATTTTCAGACACTACATAAGGATAGCATTCATATCCTTTTATCGGAAATCGGATTTGAGAAAAAAAGTTTTCAATTAACTCATTTCCCCATTTTTGTTCGGGACACATAAAGTTATTAGGAAAGGCATACACGATCTCAAATTTTCATATGGGACACATAAAAAAATCTTGATTTGCCGCTATCCATTTTCAGACACTACATAAGGATAGCATTCATATCCTTTTATCGGAAATCGGATTTGAGAAAAAAAGTTTTCAATTAACTCATTTCCCCATTTTTGTTCGGGACACATGAAGTTATTAGGAAAGGCATACACGATCTCAAATTTTCATATGGGACACATAAAAAAATTTTGATTTGCAGCTATCCATTTTCAGACACTACATAAGGATAGCATTCATATCCTTTTATCGGAAATCGGATTTGAGAAAAAAAGTTTTCAATTAACTCATTTCCCCATTTTTGTTCGGGACACATGAAGTTATTAGGAAAGGCATAGACGATCTCAAATTTTCATATGGGACACATAAAAAAATCTTGATTTGCCGCTATCCATTTTCAGATACTACATAAGGATAGCATTCATATCCTTTTATCGGAAATCGGATTTGAGAAAAAAAGTTTTCAATTAACTCATTTCCCCATTTTTGTTCGGGACACATAAAGTTATTAGGAAAGGCATAGACGATCTTAGATTTTCATATGGGACATATAAAAAAATTTTGATTTGCCGCTATCCATTTTCAGACACTACATAAGGATAGCATTCATATCCTTTTATCGGAAATCGGATTTGAGAAAAAAAGTTTTCAATTAACTCATTTCCCCATTTTTGTTCGGGACACATGAAGTTATTAGGAAAGGCATAGACGATCTTAGATTTTCATATGGGACATATAAAAAAATTTTGATTTGCCGCTATCCATTTTCAGACACTACATAAGGATAGCATTCATATCCTTTTATCGGAAATCGGATTTGCGAAAAAAAAGTTTTCAATTAACACATTTCCCATTTCTCATTTCTCCATTTTTGTTCGGGACACATAAAGTTATTAGGAAAGGGATAGACGATCTTAAACTTTTATATGGGACATATGATTTTTTTTTTATAAGGAAAGAGAAAAAGTTTCTTAGTAAATAATTTTTCGTACTTTGTTACACTTCGCCATGAATATGTTAGTAAATCTTCGAAATTTATATACATAATAATTTATAAGAAATGGCATAACATATATTAATTTATATAAGGAACATATGAAAAAATTTTGATTTGCTGCTATCCATTTTCAGACACTACATAAGGATAGCATTCATATCCTTTTATCGGAAATCGGATTTGCGAAAAAAAAGCTTTCAATTAACATATTTCCCCATTTTTGTTCGGGACACATGAAATTATTAGGAAAGGCATAGACGATCTTAAACTTTTATATGGGACATATGATTTTTTTTTTATAAGGAAAGAGAAAAAGTTTCTTAGTAAATAATTTTTCGTACTTTGTTACACTTCGCCATGAATATGTTAGTAAATCTTCGAAATTTATATACATAATAATTTATAAGAAATGGCATAACATATATTAATTTATATAAGGAACATATGAAAAAATTTTGATTTGCTGCTATCTATTTTCAGACACTACACAACGTTCTTATTCAACTACTTTCACCGGAAATCGGATTATCGAAAAAAAAAAAATTTCCATTAACTATAACCCCATTTTTGTATGGGACATATGAATTTTTTTTTATAAGGAAAGAGAAAAAGTTTCTCAGTAAATAATTGTTCCCACTTTGTTACACTTCGCCATGAATGTGTAAGTAAATCTTTGAATTTTATTTATATAATAATTTATAAGAAATGGCATAACATATATTAATTTATATAAGGAACATATGAAAAAAATTTTATTTGCTACTATCTATTATCAGACACTACACAACACTCTTATTCAACTCCTTTTACCGGAATTCGGATTTGCAAAAAAAAAAAAAAAACAATCCATTAACTATTTCCCCATTTTTGTTCAGGACATATAAATTTATTAGGAAAGGTATAAATCTTTTGAGATTTTTATATGCATCACATGAAAAATTTTTGATTAGGCACTATCTATTTATAGACAATACATAACGATCCTATTCATATTATTTTACTGGAAATCGATTTTGCAAAAAATTGCGGAAAAAAATTTCTATAAAATTATTTTCCAATTTTTGTATGGGGCACATGAAGTTATTAGGAAAGGCATAAATGCTTTTAGATGTTTATATGAGACATATAAAAAAAATTTTGATTTGACACTATCTATTTTCAGACACTACATAACGATCCTATTGATATTCTTTTACTGGAAATCGATTTTGCAAAAAATTGCAAACAAAAAATTTCTATAAAATTATTTCTCAATTTTTGTATGGGACACAGGAAGTTATTAGGAAAGGCATAAATCTTTTTAGATTTTTATATGGAACACATGAAAAATTTTTGATTTGCCACTATCTATTTTCAGACACTATATAACGATCCTATTCATATGCTTTTACTGGAAATCGATTTTGCAAAAAAATTGAGAAAAAACTTTTCTATAAAATATTATCCAATTTTTGTATGGGACATATGAAGTTATTAGGAAAGGTATAAATCGTTTTTGATTTTTATATGGGACACATGAAAATTATTTGATTTAGCACTATCTATTTTCAGACACTACATAACAATGATATTCATATGCTTTTACTGGTAATCGATTTTGCAAAAAATTGCGAAAAAAAATTTCTATAAAAGTATTTCCCAATTTTTGTATGGGACACATGAAGTTATTAGGAAAGGCATAAATCTTTTTAGATTTTTATATGGAACACATGAAAAATTTTTGATTTGCCACTATCTATTTTCAGACACTATATAACGATCCTATTCATATGCTTTTACTGGAAATCGATTTTGCAAAAAATTGCGAAAAAAATTTCTATAAAAGTATTTCCCAATTTTTGTATGGGACACATAGTTTTATTAGGAAAGGAATAATTTTTTTTTTATTTTTATATGGGACATATGAAAACTTTTTGATTTAGCACTATCTATTTTCAGACACTACATAACGATGTTATTCATATGCTTTTACTAGTAATCGATTTTGCAAAAAATTGCCACAAAAAATTTCTATAAAAGTATTTCCAGTTTTTGTATGGGACACATGGAGTTATTAGGAAAGGCATAAATTTTTTTGATTTTTATATGGGACACATGAACATTTTTTTGTTTTTGCACTGCCCATTTTCAGACACTATATAACGATCTTATTCATATGCTTTTACTGGAAATCGATTTTGCAAAAAATTGTGAAAAAACTTTTCTATAAAATATTATCCAATTTTTGTATGGGACATATGAAGTTATTAGGAAAGGTATAAATCGTTTTTGATTTTTATATGGGACACATGAAAATTATTTGATTTAGCACCATCTATTTTCAGACACTACATAATGATGCAATTCATATTCTTTTACTGGTAATCGATTTTGCAAAAAATTGCGAAAAAAAATTTCTATAAAAGTATTTCCCAATTTTTGTATGGGACACATGAAGTTATTAGGAAAGGCATAAATCTTTTTAGATTTTTATATGGAACACATGAAAAATTTTTGATTTGCCACTATCTATTTTCAGACACTATATAACGATCCTATTCATATGCTTTTACTGGAAATCGATTTTGCAAAAAAATTGAGAAAAAACTTTTCTATAAAATATTATCCAATTTTTGTATGGGACATATGAAGTTATTAGGAAAGGTATAAATCGTTTTTGATTTTTATATGGGACACATGAAAATTATTTGATTTAGCACTATCTATTTTCAGACACTACATAACAATGATATTCATATGCTTTTACTGGAAATCGATTTTGCAAAAAATTGTGAAAAAACTTTTCTATAAAATATTATCCAATTTTTGTATGGGACATATGAAGTTATTAGGAAAGGTATAAATCGTTTTTGATTTTTATATGGGACACATGAAAATTATTTGATTTAGCACTATCTATTTTCAGACAATACATAACGATGCTATACATATTCTTTTACTGGTAATCGATTTTGCAAAAAATTGCGAAAAAAATTTCTATAAAAGTATTTCCCAATTTTTGTATGGGACACATAGTTTTATTAGGAAAGGAATAATTTTTTTTTTATTTTTATATGGGACATATGAAAACTTTTTGATTTAGCACTATCTATTTTCAGACACTACATAACGATGTTATTCATATGCTTTTACTAGTAATCGATTTTGCAAAAAATTGCCACAAAAAATTTCTATAAAAGTATTTCCAGTTTTTGTATGGGACACATGGAGTTATTAGGAAAGGCATAAATTTTTTTGATTTTTATATGGGACACATGAACATTTTTTTGTTTTTGCACTGCCCATTTTCAGACACTATATAACGATCTTATTCATATGCTTTTACTGGAAATCGATTTTGCAAAAAATTGTGAAAAAACTTTTCTATAAAATATTATCCAATTTTTGTATGGGACATATGAAGTTATTAGGAAAGGTATAAATCGTTTTTGATTTTTATATGGGACACATGAAAATTATTTGATTTAGCACCATCTATTTTCAGACACTACATAATGATGCTATTCATATTCTTTTACTGGTAATCGATTTTGCAAAAAATTGCGAAAAAAAATTTCTATAAAAGTATTTCCCAATTTTTGTATGGGACACATGAAGTTATTAGGAAAGGCATAAATCTTTTTAGATTTTTATATGGAACACATGAAAAATTTTTGATTTGCCACTATCTATTTTCAGACACTATATAACGATCCTATTCATATGCTTTTACTGGAAATCGATTTTGCAAAAAAATTGAGAAAAAACTTTTCTATAAAATATTATCCAATTTTTGTATGGGACATATGAAGTTATTAGGAAAGGTATAAATCGTTTTTGATTTTTATATGGGACACATGAAAATTATTTGATTTAGCACTATCTATTTTCAGACACTACATAACAATGATATTCATATTCTTTTACTGGTAATCGATTTTGCAAAAAATTGCCAAAAAAAATTTCTATAAAAGTATTTCCCAATTTTTGTATGGGACACATGGAGTTATTAGGAAAGGCATAATTTTTTTTGATTTTTATATGGGACACATGAAAATTATTTGATTTAGCACTATCTATTTTCAGACAATACATAACGATGCTATACATATTCTTTTACTGGTAATCGATTTTGCAAAAAATTGCGAAAAAAATTTCTATAAAAGTATTTCCCAATTTTTGTATGGGACACATAGTTTTATTAGGAAAGGAATAATTTTTTTTTTATTTTTATATGGGACATATGAAAACTTTTTGATTTAGCACTATCTATTTTCAGACACTACATAACGATGTTATTCATATGCTTTTACTAGTAATCGATTTTGCAAAAAATTGCCACAAAAAATTTCTATAAAAGTATTTCCAGTTTTTGTATGGGACACATGAAGTTATTAGGAAAGGCATAAATCTATTTAGATTTTTATATGGAACACATGAAAAATTTTTGATTTGCCACTATCTATTTTCAGACACTATATAAGGATCCTATTCATATTCTTTTACTGGTAATCGATTTTGCAAAAAATTGCGAAAAAAATTTCTATAAAAGTATTTCCCAATTTTTGTATGGGACACATAGTTTTATTAGGAAAGGAATAATTTTTTTTTTATTTTTATATGGGACATATGAAAACTTTTTGATTTAGCACTATCTATTTTCAGACACTACATAACGATGTTATTCATATGCTTTTACTAGTAATCGATTTTGCAAAAAATTGCCACAAAAAATTTCTATAAAAGTATTTCCAGTTTTTGTATGGGACACATGAAGTTATTAGGAAAGGCATAAATCTATTTAGATTTTTATATGGAACACGTGAAAAATTTTTGATTTGCCACTATCTATTTTCAGACACTATATAAGGATCCTATTCATATGCTTTTACTGGAAGTCGATTTTGCAAAAAATTGCGAAAAAAAATTTCTATAAAAGTATTTCCCAATTTTTGTATGGGACACATGAAGTTATTAGGAAAGGCATAAATCTATTTAGATTTTTATATGGAACACATGAAAAATTTTTGATTTGCCACTATCTATTTTCAGACACTATATAAGGATCCTATTCATATTCTTTTACTGGTAATCGATTTTGCAAAAAATTGCGAAAAAAAATTTCTATAAAAGTATTTCCCAATTTTTGTATGGGACACATAGTTTTATTAGGAAAGGAATAATTTTTTTTTTATTTTTATATGGGACACATGAAAATTATTTTATTTAGCACCATCTATTTTCAGACACTACATAACAATGATATTCATATTCTTTTACTGGTAATCGATTTTGCAAAAAATTGCCAAAAAAAATTTCTATAAAAGTATTTCCCAATTTTTGTATGGACACATGGAGTTATTAGGAAAGGCATAAATTTTTTTGATTTTTATATGGGACACATGAAAATTATTTGATTTAGCACTATCTATTTTCAGACACTACATAACGATGCTATTCATATTCTTTTACTGGTAATCGATTTTGCAAAAAATTGCGAAAAAAAATTTCTATAAAAGTATTTCCCAATTTTTGTATGGGACACATGAAGTTATTAGGAAAGGCATAAATCTATTTAGATTTTTATATGGAACACGTGAAAAATTTTTGATTTGCCACTATCTAGTTTCAGACACTATATAAGGATCCTATTCATATGCTTTTACTGGAAATCGATTTTGCAAAAAATTGCGAAAAA
The DNA here is from genome assembly GCA_963924295.1 of Dioctria rufipes. NCBI lineage: Eukaryota > Metazoa > Arthropoda > Insecta > Diptera > Asilidae > Dioctria > Dioctria rufipes. The sequence continues at coordinate 36,925 of CAWUPM010001319.1, forward strand.
AAATTTCTATAAAAGTATTTCCCAATTTTTGTATGGGACACATGAAGTTATTAGGAAAGGCATAAATCTATTTAGATTTTTATATGGAACACATGAAAAATTTTTTATTTGCCACTATCTATTTTCCGACACTATATAAGGATCCTATTCATATTCTTTTACTGGTAATCGATTTTGCAAAAAATTGCCAAAAAAAATTTCTATAAAAGTATTTCCCAATTTTTGTATGGAACACATGAAGTTATTAGGAAAGGCATAAATCTTTTTAGATTTTTATATGGGACACATGAAAATTATTTTGTTTTTGCACTACCCATTTTCGAACGATCCTATTCATATGCTTTTCCTGGAAATCGATTTTGCAAAAAAATTGCGAAAAAACTTTTCTATAAAATTATTACCCAATTTTTGTATGGGACATATGAAGTTATTAGGAAAGGCATAAAACTTTTGAGATTTTTATAAGATATACATGAAAAATTTTTGATTTGCCGCTATCTATTTTCAGACATTACTAACGATCCTATTCATATGCTTTTACTGGAAAGCGATTATGCAAAAAATTGCGAACAAAAAATATTTATAAAATTACTTCCCAATTTTTGTATGGGACACATAAACTTATTAGGAAAGGCATAAATCTTTTTTCATTTTTATATGGGATACATGAAATTTTTTTGATTTAGCACTATCTATTTTCGGACACTATATAACGATCATATTCATATGCTTTTACTGGAAATCGATTTTGCAAAATATTGCGAACAAAAAATTTCTATAAAATTATTTCCCAATTTTTGTATGGGACACATGAAGTTATTAGGAAAGGCATAAATCTTTTTTGATTTTTATATGGAACACATGAAAAATATTTGATTTGGCACTATCTATTTTCAGATACTACATAACGTTGCTTTTGCTGGAAATCGATTTTACAAACAATTGCGAAAAAAAAATTTCTATAAAATATTTTCCCAATTTTTGTATGGGACATATGAAGTTATTAGGAAAGGTATAAATCTTTTTTGATTTTTATATGGAACACATGAAAAATATTTGATTTGGCACTATTTATTTTCAGATACTACATAACGATCCTATTCATGTGCTTTTGCTGGAAATCGATTTTACAAACAATTGCGAAAAAAAATTTCTATAAAATTTTTTCCCAATTTTTGTATGGGACATATGAAGTTATTAGGAAAGGTATAAATCTTTTTTGATTTTTATATGGAACACATGAAAAATATTTGATTTGGCACTATCTATTTTCAGATACTACATAACGATCCTATTCATGTGCTTTTGCTGGAAATCGATTTTACAAACAATTGCGAAAAAAAAATTCTATAAAATTTTTTCCCAATTTTTGTATGGGACACATAAAACTTTGTTATAAGGAATAGTATAAAGTGTCTCATGCTAATGTACGGGACATATTGATTGCGATATGATTTGGGTATAAATTTTATATCAATAAAATATAAAAATTTCTTATAAGGAAAAGTATAAAGGGTGTCATTGCAAATGTATGGGACATAGTGCTTGGGATATAGTTTTGGTATAAGTTATATGCCAAGAAAAAAAGTGCTTTACCCTTCCACTGGTCGGGTTGCAGAACACCTATAGGGGGTAGTGGTTGTCTGAGCGATGCCAACTCAGACACCAGATATGATTTTATAAGACTTCCTTATAAATCATAATTATTCATGTGCATCTACCCCTCGCATGGGTGCACGACTTTATACTATGCTTATAAAAGTCGATGTACCTGTGCGCACATATGGCTTAACACGGGAGCCATAAAATAAGACCTTTTTGTTGAATTATAAATTAGCAAGGTCTTATAAGGAATAGTATAAAGTGTCTCATGCTAATGTATGGGACATATGATTTCGATATGATTTGAGTATAAATTTTATATCAATAAAATGTAAAAATGTCTTATAAGGAAAAGTATAAAGTGTCTCATGCTAATGTATGGGACACAGTGCTTGGGATATAGTTTTGGTATAAGTTATATGCCAAGAAAAAAAGTGCTTTACCCTTCCACTGGTCGGGTTGCAGAACACCTATAGGGGGTAGTGGTTGTCTGAGCGATGCCAACTCAGACACCAGATATGATTTTATAAGACTTCCTTATAAATCATAATTATTCATGTGCATCTACCCCTCGCATGGGTGCACGACTTTATACTATGCTTATAAAAGTCGATGTACCTGTGCGCACATATGGCTTAACACGGGAGCCATAAAATAAGACCTTTTTGTTGAATTATAAATTAGCAAGGTCTTATAAGGAATAGTATAAAGTGTCTCATGCTAATGTATGGGACATATGATTTCGATATGATTTGAGTATAAATTTTATATCAATAAAATGTAAAAATGTCTTATAAGGAAAAGTATAAAGTGTCTCATGCTAATGTATGGGACACAGTGCTTGGGATATAGTTTTGGTATAAGTTATATGCCAAGAAAAAAAGTGCTTTACCCTTCCACTGGTCGGGTTGCAGAACACCTATAGGGGGTAGTGGTTGTCTGAGCGATGCCAACTCAGACACCAGATATGATTTTATAAGACTTCCTTATAAATCATAATTATTCATGTGCATCTACCCCTCGCATGGGTGCACGACTTTATACTATGCTTATAAAAGTCGATGTACCTGTGCGCACATATGGCTTAACACGGGAGCCATAAAATAAGACCTTTTTGTTGAATTATAA
>CAWUPM010001320.1:0-34698 GCA_963924295.1 Dioctria rufipes
GATTAGCACTTGACTTGGTATAACATAGATTGATACGCCTCGTTTTGGAAATTGAGCGTGCTGTGGTATTCTATGTTGCTTTGCAAGCAATTCGCAAAGTGCTCAATTTGTGAGTCAATCGTTCCAATTGACACCGGTTAGAGTGGTGGAGGTGGGTAGGGCCACGGTCAGTACTCTCACTGGTGTGTTTGCTTTGATGGTTAGCTGATTGATAGATGGTGCATGATGCGTAGTGCAGTTGAAATTTTCTATTTGCGGAAGTAGGTTTATCATGCTCGAAAAAACAAGATAGAAATCAATGAAAGAACCAGAACGGGGAAAGTTTGGGTGGTTGATCAGAGCACAATGTGGTCATGGTCGGCCTGGTTTCGGTCTAGCCAGGTAGCTATGACCCCTCCAGATGATGTTTCAACTGGGTCATTCCAATTTAGGTGCCTGGCGTTAAAATCTCGTCCAATAACCGTGTCGGTATAATCTTTGGAGACATTGTTTAATGAATTGAGGTTTCTCTTTATTTGTCTTGCTCGAGCACCACATCTGTTACAAATGAAAATTAGAAGGAGGGTTTCCTATGAAGCTATTATCATATTATAGACTTTTATCGTCGTGCACTCCAGGGTGATTCTGCTGCGGCTGGTCGCCTTTTTATAGACGCAGTTAACCGCTACATCTCTGTTCCATGATTGGTTGCCCTGGCAATGGTCGATCTCAAAGTAATTATAAGATTTTTTGTTTATTTTCAGGATTCATAGCTAGCAGAATATTTGTAGGATACATTTGGAATGAAGGATTTTAATTGTCAGATAAGTATATTGGAATTTTACAAATAAAATTGACCCTTTGTTTGCGTGTTTTATCTTTTTAGGGCATATTTCATTATGAAAGCAGAACTTGTGAAAGTAACAGTGCAAGAGGTAATGGTGGTGTACTACCTTTGTTAAAAAATGTAAAAGTGGACTGAACACTAAGAATATGTTGATGGTTACGCTAACAGACAAGATATCTTATTTCCTAAATATGTCACATGTACTAGCAACTCCCGTTGACTACATTTTTTTTCAATATTTTGCAGTGATAGTTAAAATTCATAGCTTGTCGCTGCACTACAGTTCCATATTTGGAAGATCATCCAAGTCCTTGCCCGTTTCCCTTTATACCTTGTTAGAGAGATCTCTATATGGTAAAGGAACAAATATATTGAAATATTACGATAAAAACCCTTATCACAGAGAAAAGATTGCCTGAGTGATAAATAGGTTTGCTTCTTACAAATAACCTTTATCATGATGTATCACCGCACACAACCAAAAGCCTGTTTAATACAACTTTACAGTGCACCATTGTGACAGACTTATAAGCTTCTCAAATTCTAGTAACAATAATGGGGCTTATTCTGGTTCTTTCGGCATAGCAAAAAATAATGAATACTTATCCCAAAACACCTACATACGCTGCTAGATCTCTTGCTGCAGAGCTCTCCCTATCGTTTATCGAATGAGATTCTGATTGTCTTTCATTGCGCTTGATTGAATGTAAATTTCTATTGTAATCAGTGTATTGCGTTTTATAATATATATATATATATATATATATATATTTATAATATATAGCACTGTGACTGAGATAAGAGGAATTTGTGGGAGCATTGACCACAAATCGACCAAACGATGCAATTTTTTGGATAGATGAGTCTGCATACACAGTGGAAGTTTTGTTGTCGAACACACTAGCCTTAGTTTCTGTGACCTTCGTTTTTAATTTTATTTATGACTCGTATAGATGTTTTCTCCTTTTCAATTTATTTTGTCTATGTTAATTTGTGCTTATTTTTATTTATTTATCTTTTTACTTAATTATTAACGTACAATAATGTTTTTATGTGTTAGTGACAATTTCCTCCGAAAGATCTTCGCTCTTCATCGTTAATATTCCTAATGTAAGTTTTAATATACTACGCAGATACATTCTTGTAGATCTTTAGATTTGAAAGTTATTTTAGATTTTAGTTTTTTAACGTTTTTGTTTTTCACTTTTTTTATATATATATTTTCCAGATTTTATATTTTCATGCCCTCTATATCTGTTGTATCATCTCATGTTTTTCATATAATTTTTTACACGCATTTTACTCCTTATACTTTCATGTGTTCCGTCTTTCATTTTAACGCGTTTCTGCACCAATCCCTGTAAGGATTTTCAAATTACATTTTTACTCATTTCTCTTTGCTCTTAAATTATTTTATTTTCCATCCTTTATAAGCTTAAATATGTATTGAATCTAAAAAATTATATTTTTGTTAATTTATCACAGGGCCTGATGATGGGTCAAACCTGACCCGAAACGTTGCCTAACAAATAAAAATTATATAAAAATGAAATAATCGAACTTTTCATACCGGAGAATCCCAAAAAGAATCTTTGAACTACTTCGTAAAAATTGATCACCCGGTGAAAAAATTACCACAATTGTATAAAACTATCTGTTATGAAGTTTTCAAAAAAGTGCAGTTTGTTGCGAGATGTTGAATGAATAAATTAAGGTAAATAATATTGGATGTCGAATATCAAGAAAAGTTCATTACTTCTTCAAATATTTATATGACATAAGTCATTGAGATTTGCACCTATGGTTTCTCTCAACGCGACTTTAAAAACAAATAATCAGGAAAAGTGAATAACAAGGACTCTTACAAGGTATTTATATAATTTCTTCCCCTTTTCACAAATATTCATTTAACAAAAGTAGAGCGAAAGTTTCCGCGACTGAATCTCAGTGAAAGGTTTTTTTATCTCATTATTTCTTGAAGAAGCGCAAACTTATCTGTCGCCGCTGGGAAAATGCTGACGGGAAGTTTATGTTAGTTGAATTGAAATATGATACTATTTTTTTTTTTTTTTTCAAAAAAATAAAATATTAATTAATGAAGCTAGAAATCTTGTCTATCTAAGCGCAGCAAATTGTAATGGCGTTTGGCTTCATTTTGAAGATGAATTTTTAAATTCAGCGTATACCTAAAGTATTGCGCGAAGGGAGCACTGAACTGAGGGGCATATATTCTTTTTTCTACTGTGGAACTCGGTCATATTTTTTTTTTTGTATTTTTATTATGAAGCTCTATGCCTTATCTATATATGTGCAAAAAATTGTATTGGCGTTTGGATTCGTTTTGAAAATATTATTTTTTTATACCGGCCATGTATACACAGCCATTCTACACGAAAACGATACCTTTGGACAAATTTTGTACCAGATCATTTACGATTTGGATGCAATTTGCAAAATTTATATAATAATTTAAAAGAATATTTCAACTATAGTTGTTTCTCGTACGACGGGTTAGATATTTCGTGATTTTATGGTGGAACAGCATGTTCAAAAAATTATATTTCTCAATTTTTCTGGTTCAAATGCTTTATATTTTTCATAAGAAAATATGACAACAGCGAACGAAACTTTTCTTGTTAGTTATAGTATTTAAAAAAAAATTGTATTATTTGCTATTGTAATTGGGGATCTGTAAAATCATTATGAAACCAGAAGCCTTGTTTATCCCTGCCCCAAGAATAGTGCGCTGGGGCTCGGCCTCGTTTCGACGATATACAATTTTAAAGTGACCGTATGCACAAAGTAATGCAATAGTCTACCTGTCTTTTCAAACTAGTAACTCTCAAATTGCTTGGAAACTAGCCTGTTCCCAAAAAGGAGAGCGTATCGATTTCTCAAATTATCGACCAATTGCAATCACTTTGATTCTTTCGAAGGTTTTTAAATCTCTTATTAACTCCAAATTGCAGAGCTGACTTTTCTTACGGGATGTTGGAACCGTAGAATTCAAAATTTTGACCTATAGATATTTCAAAGACGTTTAATAGAGTATGGTAGCCTGCCATTTTAGAAAGAAAAGAAAAATTTAAAGTTTTATATTTGATCACCTAAGACTGGGTGTTTTAGATGGCGTTATATATGATGGAGACTAGATGAATTTTAAGAACTTTTTTATATATATATATATATGTATATATTTGAACCTGTTATCTCTCCGTCTACATATTTAATTTTCATTAGTGATCTGCTTTTCCTTACTTCCAATTCCTATTCATAGCTTCGCTGATGACAGTACCCTTAATTTCACTTACTCCTTACGGACTTCAGAGTAAAGGCGGATTAGGACTAAGCGAATCGCGTTGAATTCAATGTATCTAACACCGTAAGTTATATCTTCTCTTTAAAACAAAATCATAATTTGACCAGAACCATTTCAGAGCCTTCGAGCTCATTGGTAATATGGCAATAACTTGTTATGTCGACTCGAACTAGCACCACCGTAAAGTCGAATACATTTCACTCGTTAATTGCCACACGTTAGGGTCAACGTTCTTAATTAGTATCTAGTCTTATCCCTTGTAAATTAATTCCCACACGAAATACGTGCGCTACAAGCCATGCTCATCATTTTACCCTTCAAAATTCTTTTGGGTATACAGTAAAATCATGTGATGATTTTACGATTTGCTGAGGTTCAAGAGTGACATATATCCTAATCCCTTGCCTATCTGCTTCCTGCCATGCTGTGAGCTCCTGAGCTTGGCTAAATAATATCAACAAAAAATAATTAAAATATGGGAGCACTACTTTAGATCACTTTAAAAATTTATATCGTCAAAGCGGGGCCGAGCACTAGCACAATTTTTGGCACAGGGATGGAAGATGCTTCTAGCTCCAAAATAGAAATATAAAAAAAAGGGTTTTACAAATCCCCAATTACAATAATAAATACGTGGAGGTTTAAGACAGACAACATCATTGCGGAGTAGATTACCAAGACAAAGACAACAATACGAAAAGACGGCTGCACACAGAGCTCAAAGCAAGACTGAGCGCGGACAACGTCTTCAACACAGATGCCTCGAAAGCAGACTCTGCTGTAGCCATTCCAGTCGTCGAAGACTGCACAACGGTAACCCGCAAATCTATAGGAAGTTACTGGACTGGTTCAATGCCTATACGACCAACCTAACTGCAATTTGGAAGGCTACCAAGTTGTCAGCAACCCTGAAGGGCACCAAGGTGATTTTCTCAGACTGCCTTTCAGCCATCAAGGCGATCCGTAACATTAAAAGCAAAAAGACTCTGGCAGCAAATGTAAGGGGAACAATTCAAAATCGTAGAATCTGGATCGCCTGGTGTCCTGGTCATGTGGGCATTCCCGGCAACAAGAAAGCCAAGAGCACAGCCGAGAGTGAGAAGATCATTATCAACCCTCCAGCGTGCAAAGCTGCCTTCACGCAATACTAACGGCTACGAGACGTCCTTACACAACTGGCTTGGAACAGCTAAGGTGACATCCTCGCCAGCCTCCACAACACCACCAATTGTCCAGAAATGATTGATCTACCCAGGCGAACAATGATTGAGATCGCCAGAATCCGGCTGGGGCACTTCCTGGCCATTAAGAAACAGCTGTTCAGAGGACAGCGAATACCACCTTTTACCTTTTGCGATGGCGCAGCGCTCACTGCAAAACACATCTTTCACGAGTGAGGGGAACTACCCAGACTATTCCGCGAAGGAGGCATAACGACAAGAACAACTGAACTCCTGAAGTACTCCAGAGAGGCTACGACTGGACTAATCCCCGCACTCAAATAATATCTAACTGCCAACGGACTAACAACGAATCCCTAACGCACCACATACTGATCTCAAACGGATCCCAATGAAATCCTAGCTACCTCCTCCACACTAAGCCACAAAGTCTAGCGTTAAGATAAAACGTAGTAGAACGGAGATTTTAAGCATTAGTAGAAAATCTTATAAAATAATGGAAAATTAATACTACATAAACAAGTACTATTAGGTAGGTGACAACTCGACAGAATTACACTAAACTAAGCTCAACCAAGAAAAGAATACTAATACTAAGGTTACAACAAAACAAAATCTACTAACTTTTAAATTAGCTTAAATAGCTGTTAGTGCCCGGATGGCCTCGACGCCGTGCGCGTTTAGCTTTATTATCATAGGCTTAGGTAACTAATGTTATTCAATAAAGATGTTTTTGAATTTGAATTTTTGAATACTGTTATTAAAAAAAAATACTCTTACTAACAAGAACAGTTTCATTCGCTGTTGCCGTATTTTTTTATGAAAAACATAAAGCATTTGAATCAGAACAATCAGAAGATATGGTTTTTTGGAAATGTAGTTCCACTGTTAAATCACGCAATTTGTAACCCTCCTAGCGGGGGTTGGGGTGTCGTGTGGGAAAACAAAAAAATACGGGTGAGCTGTTTTTGCATTTCACACAAACTGTGCAAGTTTCATCCAAATCAGAGATATAAAGTACTGCGCATTTTTAGCATAAGTCGAAGAAAATTGTCCAGCACTCAAACGGTACTTCACACTTTCAGTTAACTTAAAATATTATTTTTGAATGTTATATTATCAATTAACAAAAATCAAATAAACAGAATCACACATGTTGTGCTCATAACCAACTATAATGAATTCCAGATTTATTCTAACAAACAGCAGCGCGATCGGGCTCTTCGCATTTTTTGCACAAATCGTTCTCGCTATCGCGATCCTCAGCCCTTAAACAGTTAAAATAAAACCGAGCTCATTCGAAATAAAATTAAAGCCCTTATCTTGATTCCCTCTGTATTCCCCAAAAGTGCTCCAAGACTGCTACGGTTACCCCAGAACCGCTCCCAGAATGCTACCTTGGAGCCGCTCCAAGAATACTCCCCAGGAATCTGCAACTGGGCGCTTCCCTCTGTGGACAAGCTGGGAAGTAACTGAAGAGCTTCCTGAACCATCACTTGGAAGCTTTATAGAAGATTTTCGCTATTCTCTCTCCCAGCTCTTTTTCTTGTAGCTATATTTGCAGTGGCAAACGCTTTACTACTGTTCTCAGGAAGATAAACAAAGAAGCACTGCGATATTTATTCAAAAATTCATTCAAGCTTTGAAAAGACAACTTCAAAACCGTCTTCGTCCATGATTAAGTATACCTCATATAGCGCTTCTTAAGAACAGTATCGAAGCGCTTGCTTCTGCGGACATGACTATGATAAAAGACAATGAACTGGGATAGCGAAAAGAGACACTGAAAATTTCCAAGGAAACGTGGAAAACAGTTTCTCAAGGTGCTCTTTTTTTCAGTGGGAATTGTTGGAACATCTTTAATTATATACATTGAATCAAATTTCCGCACGCGAAATTACTTACCGTATAGCCGCCTTTACTACATGAACTAATATTTTTTAGATTTGATTTTTCTCTGCATGAGACCGACTTTACAAGAACAATTACTCATTGCTATTTCAATAATTCGAATCATATTCGGAGTATGATGAATCGCAAATTTGGAACTCTTATCAATCATACACCAAGAGGAACAAATAAGTAGCTGTCCAGATAAAATGAAGAAAATGGAAATTGATGGGGCACATACTTAATTAGAAGGCCTACACAAACAGAGCACTTAGTTGTTAGGTATTAGGATGGAATCCTCCGGGGAAAAATGAAAAACAAAACAACAATTACACGGAAACGGATGGTTAATAAATAGATAAATGAAAGTGGCAAAACCTTTTGAGAAGTCAAAAGCATGGTTCAAACAGAGTAAGATGAAAGGCTATGTGGAAGCCATATGCTGAAAAGGAGAGTGAAGAATGAAAAAAGTCAATAATCAAAGTTTAACCGAGTGTAAATAAATCAGCCGGCGCTAATTAAAGGATTAGTCATTACCAACGCTTCACAAGAATATTTCTACAATTTTCCATGGCCTGTCTAAGCTTATAAAGATTTATAGTCGACGGAATTTTACATAATTAAAAACAGAACCTGGAAAATGATTTTTCATCTCTATAAAAGCCTCAGTTGTAACAGCCTTTATCAAAGTAAATGATGTTTTTTTTTTGTTTTTTTTTTGTAAAAAATGCATGTGACAAAAACATACGGAATGCGCAATGGAAATGTAAGTATACCCCACCGTCTGTCTGTAATCCGTAAATGAATATAGTCCTGCAGGAGAAAAATGAACTAATTTACTGTAGTAAGCCTTACTAAAGCTCTATCATTTTCCTAACTTCTAGTACAATTTATCTTTCGTTAAAAGCTTTTCCAGAACATTTCAGTACGGTCTGACAGAAAATTTAATTTAGTTTCTCTTTAAAACGAAAGCAGATTGGTCATGTACGGGGTTATTATCAAAGATGCGTATCGTCAACTATGTAGAATACCCAGGAAAGGCTTAGAACATTTATTAAGCTACTCAGAAATAGTGTGAGAACGTAAGGGTTGCCCTAAATTAATTCAATTGGCCCTATGAATACGGTCATCTGATGGAAAATTTAAAGAGTAGATTTTGGTTTTAATGGACTCACAAGATAATGAAATGGCAAGATAACGTCTGGTAGAGGTACGTAGTTAAGTTCATAAAGAGATATGCCAAGCCATTTCAAAGAAATGAAAATCCTCTTTTGTTGGTGTAATTTCTGGAATGATATTAGGTTTATGGGAAACTGATTACAACCAAAAATGACTTTTAGTTGAAAAGGAAGGAAAAAATGACTTGGAATGGTTTAATTAAAGTCAACATGTTCCGAAGACTACCTTGGTATGCTAGGATGAAAAATGAGAATACGAAATTGTGGGAATATATGTCATTTTTAATATCCGTAGGTATCTATCAGTGGCGGATCCAGCTATAGGGCTGAAGGGGGGGGGGGGAGAGCACCCTGAAGACCACTAAAAAAAAATGACATAAATCTTCTGAAGTTTTCCTAATAAAATCTATTCTACAGCTGTTTTTGTCAAAAATATTAAAAATTGTTGAAAGCGTTCAATTTGATAGGAACGCAGTCCTTATGGCTATAACAGCTCAGCGCGCGTTCCACTTTAAGTCGTAGCTGTTAAATCCTATAGAGGGAACAGGAAGTCCTAATACCTGTAAAATTTATGTATGTACATGAGCGTGGCCTCTCTCGGGGTGATTGAAGCAGGACAGAGTTTATTCGGATAAAAGCGCTGGAAGGTTTGTTTTAATTGAAAACAGCTATCAATTGATGAATCTTCGAAGTAAAACAATTACAACTCTTCATTGGAGAAATTCAGCGTAACTACACAACCGCAAACAGTTATTAAATTTAAAGGAAAACATTTAATTTGGAATACGTTTTTTTATTATTTCGTAAAGTGCAATAGTTTTACTAGAATACTTAGCTTAAGCGTTAAATAAAAACAAAATATAAATGCTGATTGGGAAATTTTCAATCAGTATCTAAGAGAAATTGATTGGTCGGTCTGTTTTGCTTCGAGCGATGTTGATGAATGTATACATAGAGCCTAGAACATACTAAGTCTTGGCATGTATGAATACATTCCTTATTACTACAAAAAATCTCAACAACAGCAAAATCGCTCTTGTTTTAATGATAAGTTTAACCAATTAATAAAAGCGAATGAGTCTGCTTTTCACGCGTATCAATTGCATTCATGTCCAGAATTGAAACAAGTCAACAAGACTGCACAGAACACCTCCAAGTCCATTATACGGAGAAAAAAATTTCTTTTTAACAGAAATATTAGACTAAGAATCTTAGAATCAAGGATAGCAAAGGCTCTGGTCCCTGGTAAAATCCATCAGGAACAACTTCACCAATTCCTCTATAGCTTCACTACATAACAATGGTGAAGTGGTTGCTGACTCCCTGGATGAAGCTAATATTTTTATTTGTAGATTTAAGTTTAAAGAACCTAGTCTCTGCCTCTTCTTCTATTATAGTTTGATAGTTTTTTATCTGGTTGCCTAATACCAGTTGTACTAGAAAGCGTTTCACCAGAACCTTACCCTATAAATGCAGATGTTCTCAGGGCTCTGTTATCTCTCCACCTCTCTTCTTAATTTCCTTTAATGATCTGATTTTCCTTACTTTTAAGCCTATCACAGTACCCTTGATTTTGCTTACTGCTTTAACATTCTTACGTACTCCAAAGGGAATGCCACACTTCTTAATCGAATTTGCATGATTGAATGATTGATTAATCACCTTGATAATATCATCGCTTAAGGTAAAGCGAATCGCGTTAAATTCAAGGCATCTGAGCCCAAAGCTGCCTCATGTCTTCAAACCAAAATCGTAACTTCAACACTACGGTACACCGTCTTTATGAATTCTTGGCATTAATATTTCGTGTAAATTAAGCTGGACAAATCACGTCTTTCCTGTTGCCAAAAAAGCATCCAAATGCCTTGTATTTCTTAAATTGTATAAGAAATATTTGATCCCATCGAACCTAGCGCTACTCTATGAGTCGTACATCAGACCTATAATGAAATACAATTCACATATCTGGGCCGGAATTGGTCGCACAGTTTTAGCCTTTAGATCCTTCAAGCTCATTTGCGATTTGGTAATAACTTATCAGATTGACTCACTCGAGCGCCGTCTAAATGTTGGATGCCTTTCGCTCTTTTTCCTATGTCCTTCCTACCATGCTGTACTTTGCATCATAGGGTATCTTCTGATCTTGGATTATTAACTTTCTTAACTTTTCCATGAAGGTATATTTACAAAGTCTGTAGTGGACCTGTTCTGTGACTGCTAATTTAAATAGACGCAAAGTATGTAGCGCTTTAATTCCTGTATTTTGCAAAGTTACATTTTATGATGAATATATGAATTTGAATAAAATCAATTTCGCTATTTTTACTAACAAAAATGGAAGATTCGGAAGCTTTATACTGCCACCATTTAGAAACCAAAACAAAATAAATAATTTAACACTTCGTTTGTCTTTCCAGAGTGGCAAAAGTTGAACATTGAGCAACTTTCTTCGTTGAGAGTGGTAGCTTATGTATTCGACCCGGATCTTTTAAATGATAAATTTTGAGCTTTTGATATTTGCGATTGGTGGCGAGTGTCTTGGAACTTTGACATGTTTCCAGGGTATACCTATATTTTTCATATTTTTATTTTTTATTTTTTTTTTTATTTATGTCTTATTTTATATTTCACATATGCATTTTACATCTTATTTAAAGTATTTAGTTTAAGTTTTTAATAAGCTAGTTAGTCCAACGTTCTTTGTACTAAAAAGATGTGTAATCTTATTGTATGTTAAGCCTTTAATAAATCTAAATCTATTCCATTTTTAAACCATAGTTGCGCCCCCTCCTCCGCCCCTGAGTTATATACCAATTCTTCAAGTTTGCCATTTGTGGTATTTCTAGAAGTCTCGAAGAGCTTTTATTCTGCGACGTATTGACGTAAGCCCCAAACTTCTTTCACAATTACATTCAAACATATTAAATAATTTTTATTATTTTTGTACCCTAGATGAAATCATACGGGTATACTAAGTTTATCATTCCGTTTGTAACACCTCGAAATAATGATGGTAGAGCAAAATGGATTGGATACCCATTCATAATATTAAAAGTTATTTCGATTTTTGCGGGTCCGCCCGTCCGTCCGTGCGCACGATAACTCGAGAACGCGTATACTTAGAAAATGGAAATTTTGTACTCGGACTTTAAAAAAAAAGTAAAATTAAGTTCGAAAATGAGACAAATCGGGTAACTCCTTCGTGGGGTTGCCATATAAAAATTTCGTTTTCCGCTATATATTTCGACACTGCCTGAGAACGCGTCGACGTAGAGAGCTGAAATTTCATACATGATGTTTGTACTACATTAGCAAACAAAATAAAAATAAAAACTAAAAATGGACTAAATCGGGCAAATCCTTCTTGGTGTTGCCATATAAAAATTTAGGTTTTTTACGTATACTTTGAAAACGATCAGTCCCAGACATTTTTATTGTACTAAAAACTTCTGCGGAACACGAAATCCTATAAAATTGGTTATAACCATTTTTTGTGCGACAAACTGTTCTAGAAATATATGCGAAAAAGGACTTCAAAATCAATACTTGAATAGATCGGTGACGATACGAAATTTAATACGGGCATTCATCTAGGGTATCATAAGAATTGGTCTAAGACCAATTCTAGCTTTTTTACTTGTTATTAAAAACTTTTCTTCAATTTACTGACTTTTAACCCGGTTTGTGTATAGATGACTCTGTCAGGACGTATACTCAATTTAATTTAAATATGATGCAATCGTTTAGAATGAGCATAACCTGCTAGCATAGTCAGTAGTCACGGTCGTGTGATTGCGCCCCACATTGGCCTGGAATTTTTTTTGGTTATACTTTTGTGGAATTCAGCTTGAGCGCGTTATGGTTTTTTTTTATTAAAAAAAAGTTTCATAAATTTATATGAAACTGTTTTCGTAGAATTATTTTCTTGTACTGAAATTTCTTAATGATTTATGATTGTTTAAATTTTTTGAGAAATATATACAAAAAAGTTTTAACAAAGACATTTTCAAAATCCACACTAAAAAAGTAGAGAATAATTTTTCCCTTCAGTTAATGAGGACAGAACAAAAGATTATTGAGTTTACCTTCGATTTCCTTTTGTGTATAAATTTAAATATATTCAATCTAAACAAAAGACAGTTCAAAATTCAATACCACAGTGAATAAAAATTTTCGGAAATTCAAATTAGAACACGAAATGTTTATCAGAATACTAAAAAATGGAATTGCAGTTTGCTTCCTCTGACTGAGTACCTTAAAAATTTTAATATTTTTACACCCAATATAAAATAATTTGAAAATTTTATTACACTTTCAATGACAGGAAAATCTAGAGACCTTTTGCGGTGTATTTATTAAGGGAAGCAAACTTATATCAAATATTTTAGTGCGAATTTTGTAGTACACTTCAAATATAAATAGGCAAGGCACCCCACACCTAGTTATTATCAACAAACTTAAAAAAGTATTTAACAAAAATTCCAATTTATAGTGCCTTTTTTCTTACAATCGTATTTTTCATTTTAAATTAGGAAAATTTGTGTCACAGATTATTTGATAATTATTTGTAAAATAATTTTTTCATCTTAGTCACAAAAAAAAAGTTTTTTTTTTAATTAATCGTAGAAACATCTGAAAATTTTTCTTTCACATATTTTAGAATTCATTTTGGAATTCATACATCTGGAAACTAAAAGCTTTGGCGGTGGTCTTATGATTTTATTATACAGTCGTTTTGTGTATAGCAGACCTATATCTTCTACAAGCAACTTCCGGTGTTTTTTTTTTAACATTGAAATTACTATTTTTATATGTCCCCCCAACTAAGACCTTGACTACGAAATTTACGAAAAGTATAAAGAATTTTCTTCAACAAATAATGTACACTCTTTGGCAGATTAATACAGAAAACAAAAGTCGGTACTTTTCCACCCGAAAAACCCCCACGGAGTTTTGGACGACCGAATGTATAAAACATATTAATTACCCAAATTTGTTTAGTATTAATTATTGAATAAAAGGTAACTCATCCCTGAAGTGGACTTTAGATATATTATTTCAGATCCAGGTAGATGTGGGGTAATATAGTGATAAAACTCAACAATTTTAGAGAAAAAAAAGTACAATACTAGAAGAGGAAATTTTAATGTTACCTTTTACCTTAATACAATAAAAACATAAACTTTTGTTGCTGCAGGATATATTTTTAGTTCTGCCCTAATTATTTTATATTCCATAAATACTTTTTACAATTACCTTTTTCCACTTCGTGTAACAATTTAAATATACTACAGGCATTTGGCAGGGTAGTTATTGAGAAATAAACCACAATAAGAGACGAATTGGAAGATATTTAAAAATTGTTAAATTATTGCATTGGGCAATTGAAATTTCCGACAACTTCACCTATTTTGCGTGTAGATATTTGTACTTAGAATTAAATTAGTTATTCTCGATTGATTTGATACTTTGAATATTTAAAGTCAGGCCAAACAAAAGGGCCAACCAGCAACGTACATGTTATACAGGAAAACACTTCAGGGCACCTAGCGCTGAAATATTTCATTAGAATCCAGTCACATCAGCTAATGAAGTAAGCCAGAAGTTGTAACTCACATTAGTCCTGAAAACAATTCAGCGTATTAGACAGCATTACATCTAAATCTCCCATATATGCCGGTGTTCCGCAGGGCTCTGTTATCTTTCAGTTTCTCTTCTTAATTGGCAATAATGACTAATGCTTTCACTTACTTATAATCCTATTCAGAGGCTCGCTAATAAAAGTTTTTTTTAAATTTGCCTACTTCTTTGACACATTGCAGACTCTAGAGTGAATGACACATAAATAAATTATAAATAAATAAATATATGTTTCGGAATTGTGTACACAAGATTGTATAATATTTTACAGTACAATTAAGTAGATGGAGCTAGAGAGTATACTATCATTGACAAGTTTATTTAAACTGAGTTCAAAACTTAAAAGAGAGAAGATAAAAAATAAAGATGAGAAAAAAATGAGAAAAATGATGTTGAAAAAATTTTGCTAATAGTATTGAATTGTTCTGTAGCCTCAATTGTGGAGAAACATGATAAGAGATTAAAAAAACAAACAAATGAAAGAGTTAATTCGTGTGTGTCTTAATGAGCTTTCTGAAATCCCTGATACTGCTAGCCGTCTGAGCTACATGAGGGAGAGCATCCCATAAACGGGTCATTTGAACAGGATAAAAACACTCCATTATCGATCTATTGAAACGAGGCATTACTAGATTCCGAGCCCTTTGGGACGCGCTGATTTAAAATAATTCTCTAACATATTGCGGCTTATTAGCTTGTAATAGGACATATTGGAAAATTAAGGCCCTTTGCTTTAGGTGACTAGAAATAGAGCAGCCCAACATGTTAGTTCTGAAGAGCGAAACATGGTCAAATCGCCTCAACCCAAATATAAGTCGAATGCAATCGTTAAATGCAACCCCTAGTGTTCAGTCTACATACATATGTGTAAGAATTTGATGAATTCATTGAAAACTCTTCATAATAAGTCCCTCGTTGAATTGAAATTCGTAGATGGCAATATTTCCTTCCTAAAAATATATAAAAAGGAAACATAAAGTATGATGTTTGCAGTCAAGATAACACAATATACTTATCTATTTGTACTAAGTCCTTCACCGCAATCCATACCCACAGGCATCCTATACAGTATTCCATCTAAAAGAAATGAAAATACATTAGTAATATGTAAATTAAATAAAAATATCATGAAATTACAAAAATTCTACTTCCCTCCGATTGTTTACTTGTGTAATGTCGATCTAGTGACATTACGTCAAACAGATGGTGTCGCTACAATCAAAACTGGACTAAACGAAACCAAGCGTTTCCAGGGCAACACATTATAGAGCTGGGACATAGCTGTTCAAAGCGGTTATAAAAAGCCACAGCAAAATTACCCATTCGGTTTTTAGAGTCTAATCTCAAAGCATCTTCCATCAGAATCTACTCTGAGTTTCCTATCATTTGAACAAAATTGTAATTTTGTTCTTTCCTTCTTATAGTAGTTTAATTCTATTGCTGTAGAGGGATAATTCTACTAATTTCCAAACTCCAAGAAAATCTAATATTTGCTGCCCACTTGTGTAACAGAAGTATAATTCTGCTTACACGCTCCAGCACTTTGCGACAGAAGTGTAATTCTGCGTACACGATCTCAAATTGGCTGTAACAGAAGTATAATTCTACTTACACGCTTCAGCACGTTGCAGCCGCAGTATGATTCTGCTACATTGGCGCTCTCACCCTCAGAGAAATTTATTCTATATTTAATTTGTGGAAGTTTAATTCCAATGAATTAAAGTTATTCCCTTTTTCTTTTATTACAGAAATAAAGAGACAACGACAAAGGCACCCTTTTAAATGGGATTATGGGATTTTTATTGTTGGATTTTTTTAATTTTTACTTGAATTTTAACTTGGTCTGGTTTGTTGCATTTTATGGATTTTATTGAATTTTTTGTATTAGTAGTAGTAGTTGAATTTAAATTGAATTGTGATATTTAGGTTAGGATAGTTTAATAAAATTTATATTTGAATGGAAAATAAAGCTGAGTTATTTATTTTAAGCCGGCACCCTCCCTTATGCTCAAAACTGGATCTCACACCTGGCTTGCGAGCACAAAGGCTAACCAGCGTAGGATAGATTATGCCGCCGAATGTGAAATGAGGTAAAATAAGCGGCTTTATAAGCTTAGATTGCATGCTTCTCTGTAACACTGACATTGGCGCAGTACTGCATATGCTGATTTAATACAATTGTTAGCCTGCAGGGTGATTCTGTGCTCTTTGTCGTTCTATTTAGTGGTGAATTCTGACATATTTTGCCGAGTTTTTTCTTCAACACAGTTCATTTTATGTCTTCACTATTATCTACCACAAAATGAAAAAACGCCAAAAAAACACGACTAAATAATCGAAAAATTAGTCAACTACTCCCAGAGGTTGTGACAAAAACTTTACACTGGTATATAAAAATTCTACGCCTAATTAGAGCATTACAAGTGCTTAAATTCGAAATATTATTATATTATTATTATTATTCTAAGTCATGCAAGGGTTGCTGACTTGAATAAAAACACGAAAAAATCAGTAGAAAAGTTCATTTCATTTAGTCGATTATTTTGACATTCAAGTTCAACAAAACCCACAGAGTCACCCCACTGGTTACTTTGTTTCAAATTGGTAACGAGTACCCGTTAAAGATCACGGGAGGGACATCCATATTATCGACAATCCGATAATACTTCGTTATTGTTATAGAAAGTGATGAATTGATATTTTTAGGGATTCAGTGTCTGTTGTTTTAGGCCAATTAGTGGATTCTATCTGGATCGTCGTTGACGTGAACTATGCAGTCCTCAATAAATCCAATAGGCCGCCTTATGTACAGTTGTACGTCAACTGCGTATATGTGAATGCTCGCATCTTGCATAGCATTCGGCAAGTCGTTGATGTATAAATTAAAGAGTAACGGACCTAAGATAGATACTTGTGGTACCCCACACAGCGTAGACTCTTCGATACTGAATTTTTGATTCTCACACACTGACTGCGTCCCTTCAAAAAGCTTTCAATCATTGAAATTGCCAATGCGCTGGAACTAAAAGAGTTGCATAGCTTTTGGAGGCACATATATCAATTGCGATTTTATTATTATTATCGCGTCGAATTCAATTCGTCTTAGACCCAAAACGTATTCATCTCTTTAAAACCAGACGATGATTTTACCACTTCTGTTTCTTACGATAGAGAATTGATTGCGGATATATTAATACTAAACCGTTTTGACATTAATGTGTTTAGTAAGTTAAGTTAGATGGATCAGAACTTCTATGTTACCAAGTAATCATCCAAATGTTTTGGATTGTAAGAGTTATGTCAGGAGCCAATAGTAGATAACGCATGGTAGGGTATGTACGTTATGGAAACGGCAATCCAAATGTACGTTATGTTAAGAAGAAGAAGAGAATGAACGATATTTGTTTATGTAATAAAGCAAGATCAGCAGACATAAGGTAAGCTCTGCTAGTCTTTTCCATCCTCCCATCCCGAGTTTTGCATCCTAAGCGAAAATCGCAAAATAAGCTAATTCATAGCCTTTTTAGATTTCGTCGAAGCTTTTGTAATAACTTTTCATTCCTATGAACAATATATCTCCAACTGATCACTTTTTCAATAAATATATTCTAAAATTATTTAAAAACTTCAGACAACATTTTTAAAGACATATAGCTGTTATTAATCTGTCGAAAACAATAATTCATGAATACATATCTGTGTTTGTTATGAATTATTAAAACTAAGTATTTCAGCCCAAAATGGAACCCAAATTCAAATAAAATTGAACAAATCTCTAATAATTGAAAATATTAGATAGATAGAAATTTTCCATTAAATCCTTAAAACTGAAAGCTTTAGTTCGGCTTTAGAGTAATCAACTAGTCCATTTCGGTATGCTTCTTAACATGAACTAATTCCATAAATCCTCTTTAATCATGCAATATACAATTCCAGTTTTCAGTTGCATGTACGGACATAAAATCCATATTAAATAAATTATTAGGCTTTGCAACTGAATCAATACCAATAAATTTAAAATTTCTTTTGAAAGCTTAAGATGAGAATTATTGGTTTTTAGAGCTAAAACCTTGTATTGGGAGCTTTCCAAACTGATTAGGGTAACTAGAAAGAAAACCCTAGGAATTCATGAGCTCTTTTCTCAAATCAAATCTTTGTGTATAAGCCCAATGGAGGTTCCCTTTATGTTATGCTCAGTGTAAGAAATTTGAAGACCCTGAAAAAATAAATCAAAAATAGCACGAACTACTTACCGTCATACGAGATATATTTTAGGCAGGAATACTCAAGAAAAAAATAAATAAATCTTTAAAGATCTAAAATAAAATATTTATTACGTTTATACGATTCGGCGGAGTTCTTAAGACTAGCTAGAATTAAGAAAAATATTTTCTCACAAAATTTAATTTATTATTCTGTTCATTGCACATTTTGCTGACATTATCATATTCGTTCTTCATTACAGGAAACTATTCAGTTTCTCAAATATGGTAAGAAATGAAATGCGATCTCTGATCACGTTTCACAACAAGTGAGTTTGACTTAATGATTTTATAGTAACTCCTTCCCCGCTAGATTTGATGCTTTCCTGAGTATCGACAATATTGTTGATCTAAAGTTTAATCTATTATCCTTAATAACGAGAAGAATTATGATTATAAACATACATAAAAGTTATTACACTATTATATACATAATGGGTTTTCCTTTGGTACTTTAATTCTATAATTTCATCTGTTTTGTTTTATTTGTTTTTCTAAATAGTTGGGTATTATGAAACTTAGTTTGAACTCTTTTACATTATTATAGATTATATTGTTATCAATCTCTATTGAACAATTATGAAAAGTTAATAGGTAATTAGCATTTAAGATTATTTCTCTTTCATCACATCCATTTTTATATTCGTATCTATTTGATTTTTCACGATTACTTTATCTAGTTCTATTGTTTCGGAAACATTATTGAATATTTTCAAACAATTTCTTTAAAAATGCAAATTTTACACAGTTTTATATATATCTCATACCTTTATTTTCTACATAGTTGTATGTCTTATTGTTATATTTTACAACTTCTTGGATCTCAAATACTAATTCTTCATTCTTATTATTAGTAATAGGGATTAAGAAAAATTTTTGCAGTGAGACCATTTCTTTTGGTATCATTATAATTAATATCAGGTTATCTGTACTATCAATGATTGCTCCAAGCTTTATGTTTGCTAGTTTTTGTTGGTTGATATCGTATTCGACAATTTAGTCATTTGTCAATATATTACTATTGTAACATCACCTTCTTATCTACATTTACTTTCCGCCACCACTGCGCATCTGCATACATCAGCATATATAACCAACAGATGACAACATTATTTAAAGGCCTCGCACTCCAAGTTCCTGTGAAATCAACATCCCCGGACTATAAATAGAGCACGTTGTAATCATTCTGGAGTGAGTCTTTCCAGATATTCACACTAAAGCTCACCGTAGTGGTCCAACTTGTCAATACTAAAAATTACTTACTCTTGAATTTAATATAAATATATTTGTCTGAACCTTTTGTACAATTTATTTTTATACTTCTAATAATAAAATTGTTTTCTTTGAATGTTGTTGTTACACTATGAATAAAACCTAGTCTTGATGAGCCTATGTTTTCCTGAATATGCTCAATTTTATATGATCTATGTAGGTTGTTTGGTAGTATAATTTTTTATTGTATTTGTCTATGACGTTGAATTCTTTAAGGATTTTGATTCTATCATTTTCTATTATTTCTTTCAAGTTTTTGAAGGTTTTATTAAAGTTTTGGTTTATTTTTACCTGTTGGCTTACATTTTCTATAATGCTGTGGTTATTTGTATCGATTATTTTAAGATGTTCATCTATTTCTTCCCTGTCGTTATTATCCATAGTTCCATATAATCATTTATGGAAACTGCCGATAAAATTAAATATCCCTCTTTTGTTTTCATGAGGAGTTAGAGTTTTGACCTTATTTGGGAAATTGTTCAATGCATATTTTAAAGTTAAATTTTTGTTTTTGTTCGATTGTTTTTAGTACAATCCATAGCGGACTGTTATAGGGATAATTGTTCTCCTTAATAAGTTCCCGCTTGCGATGTCTTCAATTTGTGATAGGATTTCATGCTCATGAACTTTTGGGTATCTGTAAATCTTCGACTATATGGGCTTTTGTGTTATGGTTATTATTTCATGGGTAGTTTTACTTGTCCTCGTTAATTGTTCTCCTTCTATAAAGAATAAATCCTTATGGGATTTTAGTAAGTTTCCAAGATGGTTTCTCTCCTCAGAGTTCAAACCTTTCAATAGATTTTCTACCACTATTTCGTTTATGTCGATACATTCGAATTGATTTATTTCGTTTAATTTACAAGGCCATATAGACAAAAATTCGATTTCATTATTGTTGATTTTTAAAATACCTCTGTCCATAACAATGATAGTACCAATGGGGAGGATTGATGGAAATTTAGCATTATGATTCTCCTGATCGAATCTTCGTAAATTTTCTAATTTTCGAATTTCTAATTTAAAAAAACTTTTTTTTTGGACTTTTGACAAAAAATATCTGAAAATTATTTCCGTTTTATATAATTGTTATTGAAGTGAAAAATACTTCGGCGGTTGATATTAAATATGTTGGAATTTATGTTTTAGGCCCACTTGTTTTCTATTATATTATATCATCAGATAGAGGACCCTATCCTATCCCTATCCTTGAAAAGATATTAACAATTTTGTGAAATACTTAGAAGTCATTTTCAATTTATTTTTATTTGTTAGTTTTAAAACAAAAATATATTTTTTTACATATTATTATTTTTTAAATCATTCTTAACCATTCCCTTCCCTGATTTTGTTCTTGACGTTATAAGTCCTTTAGGTTTAGCACAGTCGTTCTTGTAATTTCGATGCCAAATTTCAAAAATAATTTTTTGTTAGTAAATGTCGTTTTGTAAAATGATTTTCCCAAAATTTTTAATATGATAAGTAATCGTTGATTGTTGGTATTGTGGATAGATTTATGGTAAGGATACTATCAACATAATGATAATACTTTGACTAGAGGTGGATTTTATATCGAAACTTAAGTACTCGTAAGTTCACGAAAGTGATCTGGTAACATAGTTATTCAGCAAATGAAGCTAAAGTAGTATGGCAAACTATATAGTAGCCGTTATAAAAGAATAGGCCGCATGAAGCACACTTCAAACTTCTGTGTTAGTATCGTTTCGTTACATAAATTTGCTCCATTATATTACTTTTCGTACTAAACAATTTAAATAAATGCTTTACAAAGACGGATCAGTTTTTTTCTATCTTTTGGGAAATATATATCCGTTCAAAATTACAGATATCTCGAAACGACTTTGCACTAATTTTGTGAATAATTATAATCACGATTTAGGAAAGTATGACGAAAGATGCTGCACGTTACTTCGCTCGAAGAATACATGATTAAAGCTAAACATTTTGAAAATTGAATTAGATGCACCTAGATGCACTAGAAAAAAGCGGGGTGTATCAAATTAAATGTGTTACGTACCTTTTGGGGGACTGGCAGGGGAGTTATCCAAAACACTGTTATTTTATTTTCACTTTTTATTATTTCTCTTAATTTCTTTGGGTACACTTTCACTCATGAATATTCCGGGTACAATCCTTCTTTCCCGTTTTAATTTCTTTTACCTTTTTAAAACTGGCCCCGAACCAACCGTTATCAAGTTTTGTTTTTTGTTCTTGAAACCAACTGTAATTCTTTTTTCAATCGCCGAGTACCAAATCTAAAAATACAACTCTGTAAGTTTGACTACCTTTCGCGCAACCGCCGCGGATAAAATTTTAATCACAACTTTCTTTTCCGTTTTTCAAAAATCGACTGCCCGTTCTTCGGTTAAAAACCCAACTCGGCTCTTGATCATTTTTGTCGCGATCAAGAGCCTTCGTTCAGGGTAGAAAATGCATAGTTGCATTTTCACCCTGAGAAAATTTTCATTTATTCTGGACTTGATTAAACAAGTCCAGAATATTTTTCGTTGGACGGAGGCTTGAAATTTGACGCTTTCATAAACATCAGCCACCGTCACGACGATTAGAATAGCCGCGCGCGTATACATCCAATGTATCTTCGCGGCGCGCGATTCTGAGCGTGAAAGCTTTTTTGTGATATGTATGGACGTTCGTACATACATATCGCAATCTCCACGACAAATCGTACTGAAGGTACGATTTGTCTTTTATTTTATTTTTCAACTTAAATATTTCTACTGGCAAATTTTGCTGAAGGCAAAATTTGCCATGGGAATAATTTTGTTTCAACTCTATGGAATGTGAAGAAAATTGCTGACGCAATTTTCTTCACTGATTGTACTGATAAGCTAACCATGTTTTGGGCATGTTAGCTTATGTGAAAATTTATGGATGAATTCTTAATTGTTATAGAAATTTTTAGATATCCCTTTATTTTGAATAATTTTTGGGTATCCAGGCTTTGGTACATAACAATCCTTCCCCTTTTACAAAATGAGAGTTATTATTAGAAGAGTAATAACTCTTGGTGAAGGTCATTTGTGCGATTTAGATTATGCAGAGCCGTTTTTGATTTGTTTGTTTCTGGGTCTCTTATCGGGGTGTCCGATTACCGTTCTGCCAGGGTTGTTACTTTGTCTTGGCAATGGATCTCATGATTAAATTCTCTGCTCGGTTTTATTCGAGTTTTGATCTTGAGCCGTTGCAGCTGCCTAATTAGATCCGGATTGCAGTTAAGATGTTGTTTGCCATCAAGGTCAGTAATCAACCCTGGCACAGCCCGGCGGGCCTCAGTTCTGTGGCCAACTTAATTTTCGTGGTCCACGTGATACCTGGGTGGCGGGGCCCGATTCGTCTGGTGCTTTTACGGCGAGGACAGCGGCCTTTCACTATGTGGGGCGCGGATGCCGTGGCCGGCCGCCACTACTGGGCTGATATACCCCTGTATCCCCACCAAGGGCAGGCGTGGGTTGTGCGAGGTAAGTCCTGATGGTAATTTGATTTAGCACGTTTGCCACCTATATTTACCCTTTTTCTTTTATTCAGGCGGTACCCTCAACATAACTGGCCGGCACGGACTCTGCGCATGCTGCCATCCCGTATTTGAATCAGCCGTTACGGGTATTCTACGCAGTTTGATGGCCACCCCACCCCCTTTAGAAGTCGAGGATGACTCCGAGGAGGACTGGGCGTGAAATCCCTGCGGGATAAAATTTTTTTTTCAATTTTACTTTAGCTTATAACTTTCCTGTCTTTCTTGTTTTTCTTTTTGCTTGTTTCTATATAAAAAAGAAAATAAAAAAAATAAAATAAAAAAAATACAATAAAATCGAATGTTTTGTTTCTAGAATTTGTTACCCTAGGCTGGTTTCGTTGGTGGTTTTTTTTTTGTTTTTCTTTTTGTTTTCATTAGGGGTTTCGGATCTTGGTTGGTTTCATCGGTGGTTTGGGTCTCGGTCGGTTCGGTTTAGGCTTTACAAAATTATTTTGTTTAGTTTAACTGTTATTTTATTTTTTAGGTTAGATTTGCTATCTAAATAATAATTATTATTTATTAGTCTATTCTCTAATTAGAGGTTTGTTAAAAACATTTTTTTTTCTATTAGTGTCCTGATAAATGTCTTCGTCTTACGTTACTTCTTTATCTTCTACTGTTTAAGTAGGTATATGTTTTCTTTTCTCTTTTTTTTTCTTTGGGTTTAACTAACTCTAAAGCATTTCCTTTTAAAGCTATTAGCTTATAAACTTCCTATTTATAATTAGGTTTTAATTAATTTTTTAACTATTTGTTATTTATTTATTTATTTCTACGGTACTTTATCATTTTATTTCTATTCCATTTTTTTTTTTTTTTTATTGAGTTTAGCCTAGTTATATTTCTGTGGTTTTTTTTTTTTTTTTGTTTTGTATTAATAGTAGCCTGGTAAACTTCCTTTTTTATTTTCTTTCTGATAGTAATTTACCTTAATTTTATTATTTTATTAATATTTTATACTAATGAATTTTTCTTTCATTTTGTTATTTTATGCATTTCGTTTATATTTATTTTTCATACATTTTTTCCTTAACTCTTATTTTTTTCTATTTCTATTAATATTTAGTTATAATGCATTTTTTCTCTACATTGTTTACCAGGTCTACTTTTGTTTGTTCTATGTTTAATTTGATTGAGTGGTACATGTTGACAGTGTCGGCGTTCGCACCTTTTAAACTAGCTGTACCGACTTGGTCCTAGGTAGACTTTTAGCTCGCCTTATACTGGGTTGTGGAGCCCGGGTTTGCTCCTCTAAAGGAATTCCCTCTGTTGAAATTTCGGGGTTACCTTGTGGTTGATTTGCCCGTTGTCTCAACTCAATGACAACAGGGTATAGATATTTCACTGCTACAACTATCATTATGGCCAGAGCGAGTAGGCTCGTAAGTGATATAGAGGTTGTAGACAGGATGTGGGATTGTCTGCTTGCTACCTTATTTCTATACTGGTCTAATTTGTGTTGGATATCTTCCAACGAATGTGTGCCAGTATAGATTGATTTGCTGATATCGTCCCCTGTTATAATCTCGGTTTGCACACTTTGGTTATGGGATTTGGGTAAAATTTCGGCTAGATTCAGGTTGAATAAAGTATGGTTTAGCTCAGGAAATTGTTCAGGCTGAGTAATTTTGAGGGGGTGTTTATTTT
This sequence comes from Dioctria rufipes, assembly GCA_963924295.1. Classification (NCBI taxonomy): domain Eukaryota; kingdom Metazoa; phylum Arthropoda; class Insecta; order Diptera; family Asilidae; genus Dioctria; species Dioctria rufipes. The sequence continues at coordinate 24,772 of CAWUPM010001320.1, forward strand.
CACCTTCGTATCTTAGCACCTTTTCCCCTATTTGCACCTGACATGGTTGCGTTATCTCTAGTATCCCCTGCCCCTCTAATTTTGAGATGGCAAAGTGATCTCGACATGTGATATGTAGTACCGTGAAGGTAATAAACGAAAATAGCCACGCATTGGGCTTGTTTAACTTTATCAACATGTCTCTTTGGGGAACTTGTTCTCTAGACCTACACTTGGGCACTTCATTTAAAGGATTGTACAACAGTTTCACTATACATTCATCTGAGGTCGTTGCCTTAATTATGGGGGTATTTAGTCGACCTATATATGTATTTTCCTCCATGCTATGAGTGACTTTCTTGAAGCTTTCCATATCCTCACCTTTTAATAGGAGGAATTCCTGTGTGTGAGCGCTATTTGCCACATAAGAATATCCAGGGTCCGGAATTAAAGAATAATTCGTTGGCTTAGGTATTGGAAAGCATCGGACTTGCTGTAGCCTCATTTTGGGAGAATCAAAAATTGGGAGAGTAATTCTCACCACCAATTTATTTTGCATGAGACGTGACTGAGCTCCTGCTGATTGGTACAGAATCGATAAACAATTTTGGTCGTTTAGACATTTCGAAGTTGATTTTCGATATACATCCAGCAGATTTTTTGGGGACACGAGAAGTGGGTGAATATGATTGCCTTTAGTGGCTATTATTATGTCAAGAAGGGCTTGTTGTCGGTATTCGACTTCGATGATTTGGAGCAGTAAGCTCGATATAATTTCTTGTCTCAGCTGCCTTCTGGTTAGTTCCTCGGTTACAGTATGCAGATCGTTAATCTGATGTGCTATGTTTTGTTGACGATCCATTAGCATAGCCAAAGGTTTTTGAATCTGTTCCAAGGTAGTTTTAACAACACTGATTTGTTGTTTCTCTAGCTCAGCTAGGGCTTGTGCATTTGATTCAATTTCATCCAATCTACTGTATATTTCCTTCTCGTTGTTGCTATCCATGGTACCAAACAGATAATGCATAGCATTGCCTATTCCGTCGAATAGTGATCTGGCCTTACGCCTTCCTGGAACTAATTCCTTAATGGTTCTCGTGCGCTTTTGTACGCTATCTATTATAGCGTGTATGTGTAGTTGCTGCACGTTGCACAGGTCTTCTTTATCTGTGATATTTATGCAGAGTTTATGCACTAAATATTCTGCCTGTTTCGTTAGTTTTATCTGTGAGTCTAACTCATCCAAGTCTATCTCCGTGAGAACATTCCAAGTGTTATGATACACCATGAGGCTTCCTAGATCCTCGAAAAATATGCCCGAGCTATTTAGCTTGGTTATAGCATAGGGTTTGTCGGCGATTTCTCCTATCGTGTACTGGATGAGGAGGGCAATTGCAATAGTTTGTAGCGCCATTTCTGTGGACAATTCGGAGAAAAAAAAAAATAATCCTTTAAGTATGACTTTACTTATTTCGTGCCGTTATTAGACCAGGCAGTGGAGTGGCTCCACCGCAAGTGTTCCTGAGAGCCGTTAAAATGGGATTAATTTGAAACAAACAGAGTAGGAATTTGAGTCAACCTGGTTCTGTGGCAACATGTTTATTTCATTCGAAGAATGGTTTTAGACGGTTGTTATGTACCGTTACAGTACGCTTACCAATTTTTATTGTGGTGTTTACTCCACTTGGTATAGCAGTTACCTGATAAGGTCCTACCCAGATTTGGGAAAGCTTATGTTTCCTGCTTTCATTTTTAATGAGGACCTTATCTCCTATGTGGAAAGTTAGGGGTCGTACTGTCTTATCATAGTACCTCTTCGAGCGTTGTTTACTGGCTAATAAATTCTTTCTTGCCGTGGCGTACGATTTTTGGAGCTTATACTTTAGTATATGATAATAGCTCTCGTGATTGTAAACGGGTTCGGGATCCCGTTTTAAATTTGATGGGACATCCGCTGTGAAGCCGTATAGGCAGTCCATCGGGGTAAGTTTAGTACCCTCGTGCACACTGTTGTTATACACGAATGCAGCGGTTCGTAGGTATTGGTCCCATGTTTTGGGATTTTCATCTACGATTGTTCGCATGTATTCTATTAGGGGTCTATGAGCACGCTCTAGTGCTCCATTAGACTGTGGGTGGTATGCTGAAGTCTGTAACTTCTTTACCTTTAGAAGCTTACATACTCTTTTGAATAATTCACTCAGGAAATTTGTTCCCTGATCGGTGAGTATTCTTTTGGGTATGCGATAGCGCGTAACGATTTCATCAAAGAAAACTTGCGCTACTGTGACTGCTTCGGCATTAGGTATTGCATACCAGTCGACAAATTTTGTTAGATTATCCTGGCAGGTCAAGATATATTTGTTACCTGATGTCGTCTCTTCTAATGGACCTACAATATCAAGGTAAACTTTGTCGAACGGTTGTTCTGCGATGTCCGTGATAACCATTGGCATTTTATATTGTGGAGAAGCTTTCATCGTCTGGCACTTTGGGCATTTTTTTATGTATTTCTTGATGTCGCTAAGCATGTGTCTCCACCAATACTTGCGTCTTATACGTTTGTAAGTTTTTATGACACCTTGATGGCCACCAAATGGAGAATCGTGATAATCTTTTAAGATTGTTCGGATTTCCGTAGGGCTCGTGATAACTTCGGGTGTCTTGCCAGTACTTACTTTTTGCTCAAGCGATGCTGGGTTTAGTTTTTCCGCCTCCGTATGTTGAATTTCGTTTTGGTCCGCATTCGTGTGCTCTTCTGTCTCCACACTGGAGCTATCTATTGTCTCTTGAGCCTTCTGCTTCTGAGCTCGAGTCACGACGAAACAATGAGCGGATTTCTTTTTCTTTTTGTTATTTGTGGGGTTGTCTTCCTCCACATCTGAGTCCATTGTGTGGTGGACTAGGGCTTCTACCGTTAAGGTATTGCCTAAACTGTCTTCCTTTAATGCTTGAGGGATGCGACTTAGTGCATCTGCATTAGTGTTGTACTTCCCTGGTTTATATTCGATGTTGTAATCGAATTCAGATAATTTGTGGTGAAATCTCACCAAACGGGAAGTAGGGTCTTTCACATTGAAGACACCTTTGAGAGGTTTATGGTCAGTGTAGACCGTGAATTTCCGGCCTTGAAGATAGCACCTGAAATTCTTGGTAGCCCAGACAATAGCCAATAACTCTTTCTCTATAGTGGAGTAATTTCTTTCGGCTTTATTTAATGTGCGGCTTGCATAGGCAATGGGCTGGTCCTTTCCGACTTCTCCTTGAGAAAGGACAGCTCCTAGAGCCTCGTTACTTGCGTCAGTAGTAAGATTAAATGATTTTGTAAAATCAGGGTAAATTAAAAGTGGTGGAGAAATTAAAGCACTTTTTATGCTCTGAAATGCTTCTTGGCATTTCTCTGTCCAAGTGAATTTTACATCCTTTCGGAGTAAATTCGTAATTGGGCGTACAATTTTGGAGAAGTCTGGAATGAATTTCCTGTAGTAATTGGCAAGTCCTAAAAATGACTGAACTTGCCTTACTGTTCTTGGAACAGGAAATGTTTGGACGCAGGCCGTCTTACTTGGGTCTGGTAGGGCTCCTTCGCTAGAACATTTATGTCCTAGGTAAACAACTTCTCTTCGTAGAAACTGGCACTTCCCTGGCTGCAGTTTCAAGTTGTTCTCTCTCAACTTATTGAAGACTTTCCTCAACTTTTCGTTGTGGTCATTTAAATTTTTTCCATAGATGACAATGTCATCTAGGTAGACAAAACATTCGAGGCCTTGTAGGCCTGTTAAGACGAAATTCATTAGGCGTTGAAATGTGGCGGGGGCTCCTTTGAGCCCGAATGGCATACGCTTGAACTCGTAGTGCCCATAGCTTGTGCTGAAAGCAGTTTTATGTCGATCTTTTTTGTCGACAAGAACTTGGTGATAGCCGTTGGCCAAATCGAGTGTGGTGAAATACCTTGCGTGACCTAGTTGGTCGAGAATATCCTCGATTCGGGGTAGCGGAAATGCGTCGCCTATTGTCTTTTCGTTTAACTTACGAAAATCGACAACGACGCGCCACCTTTTTTCACCGTCAGGTCCTGCTTTCTTGGGGACAACTAGTAGAGGTGAATTCCAAGGGCTTTTACTAGACTGGACTATCCCACTGTCTAGCATTTCTTTTAGCTGCTCATTTATTACTTTCCGCTGTGTTTCAGGTAAGCGGTACATTTTCTGATTGATTGGTGGTTGATCTTGCACCAATGGAATATTATGCGTTATCGCATTTGTATAGGTGAGTTTGTCACCTTTGAGGAAGAAGATATCGTTATACTCTTGGCAGAGCTCCGATATCGAAATTTTTTCTTCCGCGGTTAAATTTGGGTCTAGGCTGAGTTCTTGCTCTAGCCTAGAAATACGCGGGTATTGTTTTGGGTCGTCCGGAGTCTCATTATCCGGGTATAAGTATCTTACATGTTGTAATATCGCCGTTTTGTCGGCTGAACCTATGTTTGACTTACTTTTCCTTGTGAATTTGTTTCCTGGAATTGGATTGAATTTAATTAATTCCTTATGAGGCTTTATTTTGTTGTATTTAGCATGTAACAGGGTACTTGCTTCCTGCTTTGTTGGCGGCTGAGTTTGATACACTTGTGCGGTCTTTGCCTTAGGTTGTGTGGAATACTCATGCGCGTCGATGCTATTGTGTTTTGACCATGTAAAGTTCTTTATACTGGAAGACGGTGGAGTAACATGCACCTTTAATATAGGCTTTGGCGACTCGCTACCGTTCTTATATGGCCTTTGTTTATATAGAAACGATTTATGCCTAGGAATTTTGGACGGCAGAGCTATATGCACCTTTTTAGCAGGCTTTGGACACTCGTGTCCGTCATTTTTGGAATTCGTTGAATTTTTCGTTTTTAGTATGGGGATGTGCGTACTTTTGTGGTCTTTTGCACCTGTTAATGGGACTATTGTGTAGTCGTTTATCGGATACAGCTGTAATTTTAAGCTGTGTATGACTACTTGATAACTGTTAGCGTTGAGAATGCTAACCAGCACTAATTCTTCTCCAGATGATACCAAACCATTTGCAAGGAAGACTCCATCGCTTATCTCTTGGGATAAACAGAGCATTTCTTCCTTCGTTTTCAACGGGACTGGAGCAACAATTTGTGACCGCGCAGGTATGCATATTGGTTCCTTTAAGGTAACCAACTGCTGCCTGATTTCGTCAGTCTCTTGTTTGTCCAGACAGCTTATATCACATTCCTTGAGCTCTTTTGGAGCTTGGCAGCCAGCTTCTCTAGTTGGAGGAGCCTTGAAGACACTGCAAGTGGATAGTTCAACCTGTTTAGGCTCTAACTCTTTTGCTGGTGTACTTACTTCGACTGCTTTGTTTGAATGTAGCTTGTCCGTTTCAAACTCTAATGGCAAGGTGAATTCATCTGGGTTAGTTTCCGTGCGAGGAAACCTTAGTGCTTTGTTTGGACCCTCAACGTTACAGTTGTTGGTTAGGAAATCATTTCCTAGAAGTCCATCGTCGGAAAGGCCAGGCAAGTTCTTTACAACTTGAAACTTGCAGGGGATTTTGTTTTTGAAAACGAAGTTTCCCTTGCAATTTCCCAGCGTCTTTCCGGTACCAAATGGGGTCTGAAGTGTACATGCCTCATTGTGGTTAATTTCTTTGAGGTCTTTTAATGACCTTTTCTTTATTATACTAACCTCAGCGCCTGTGTCTACTACTAGTTTAGTTTGGCCGTTCAGGCCAATGTCTAAAGGAAGTTTTACTGTAGCGACACCGGAATCGGGCTGCTGAGGAGACCCTAATTTATTAGATGGGAGATTTATAGTCGAGCCGGGGAGTTTTGGGTCGACTGTACGTCGTTTCCCTGACTCCGGGCTTCCCATTTACGTTTTTGTTGGCAGTTATTTACTGCATGTCCAGAACGACCACAAAATTCGCACTTTTTACGCACGTTATAGACTCTGGAATTGTTATTGGGATTCTGCGGCTCTCTAGGGCGTTGATTCGATGGTCCACCATTATTGCTTGATCTTTGAATATTGTTGTTGTTCCTCCTGCAGTCACGTATATCGTGGTTGTATATTTTGCAGTTCACACAGTACGGAGTATTTTTACGTTTGAGGCAATCTGCGTATGTGTGGCCTCTTAAATTACAAAAACTACAAGTAATTTTATTTAAATAATTATTTTTATTTTTTACATTATAATTTTTATCTGGCGATCTTGGTTCCTGTTTGATATATGCTGTGCCTCCCTGTGTGAACTGTGACGTTGGTATGTGACTGCTTGGGCTAATGGGCATATTGTTTTGGAGGGGGGCCTGTGAGTATGAGATGATGCCAGGATTGTATACGCTTTGATTTACTAGGGTACTGCTTGGAGTTAAATGTGTGTTACTGGGTACACTAGTACAGGCAGAATTTGGCAATGTATTCTGCATCATATTTGTTTGGAACTGTCCTGGAGGTTGCAGGAATAGAGCACTTTGCTGGAGACGTTCCATGTCGAGTGCTCTTTGTACGAGGTCATCCACCGTGCCGTCTGTCATGGTCAGAAGGTATTGGCACATATATGGGTTATTTACGCCTGTTTTCAGTGCGTTTTTCGCGAAATCTTCCAACTGCGTTTTAACAGCTGGTGCTGCTGTGGCTCCGTATTTGGATTCTGCTGCTTCATTGCAGAGTGCCAGCATTTGTTTTACTCGTGCCGTGAAGGCTGTGAGATTCTCTAAAGGATACTGCCTTGTAGTGATTAATTTATTTACCAGTTCCTGGTAAGTTTCTCTAGGCAGGTATGTGCGATTTAGCCGTTCTTCTACTTCTTTGAAAGTAGTAGGCATATTTGAGGCAAAAAGCTGATAAGCTTCGCCTCGAAGTCTGGTGGGGAAGATTTGCAGAAATGCTGTTAGTTCATCCACCGAAATGCACTGGATTACCTGCCTGCAGCATCCTAGGAACGTCTGGAGCTCAAGGCTCAATTTTGGGTGCTGCTCTCCCGAGAATAGGGGAACCAGCTGAGCAGTCAGTTTGGCGATTTTCGCGTAATCTGCCATGTTTATATTGGGGATTCTGAAGCTAAAGTTTGACACTTTTGGGGAGCTAGTTTCTTCTACGCTGGTTTCCAAAAGGGAGTCGCCCAGCCAATTCAATATGATTTCACTCACGGTGGAATCACTGACACTGTCTTCAATGGCACCTTCTCTTAATTCTACACTATTATTTGTAATTTCTGTTTCGAGAGAGTGCGAGAGTTCTCCAAACTGCTTTAAGCTTTCTTTAAATTTTTCCGTACTTTCTTTGAATTGCGCGATTTGCTCAAGCCGCCGTTCACGGGACTTTTTGAGCTGTTTATCGATAGATTCGCACTGTATAATAGAAAGTTCGGAGGAGTCTCGCACTTTCCCCTCTAGATATTTTAAATAATTTTCTAAATTTAAAGTAGAAGGTCTTACTTGTTGGGGACCTGTAAGGATTGTCCCACTCCTGAGTGTTACCCCTTTTTTTGTTGAATTTGTTGGGGGTGTTTGCTTAGCACCCTCTGTTGCGGATGTTGCTCCCGCGTTGCCTCCTTCGTACCGGGACGGATCTTCCTGTGCGTCGCCCGGCGAGGAAGATTGTTGAGGAGTTGATGGAAGTTGGATTTCCGGCGGTATTTCTTGGTGGGAGCTTTCCTCGCTCATGGACCACCGTGTGTGAAATTTGCAGCTAGGGGGGCTTCTGCCGTCTTAATTCCCTTGGTTCAAATTGAGAGGGGGGCTTATTGCCTTCTTCGAGGTCCCTCTCAATTCAGGATCGTTGGTTCGGTCTCTTGAAGTTCTTTTGCTGCCGGGGGGCCCGTGGCCTACTTAAATTCCCCTGGATAAAAGCTGAAAGGGGGGCGCGTTGCCTACTTCGAAGTCCCTTTCAGCTCCCGATCGCAGATAGCGGATGGTTTCCAAACTTCCTTCCTTCAAGTGTAAATTTCGAAATTTTGGGTTGTGGACTTTTTTATCCTGGGCTGGGATGAAGCCCGCTATTGTCCCACGTTGGCACTTTGTGCTTTGATGAGGGGGTGGCTGCGTGTTTTTCAAACAGAGGCAGTTAAAGCTGTCCGACCCCGAGCGTTGGGAGCCGACAAGATCGAAATACTCCTGAAGCCAGACTCAACTTCAGGCGAAGGGTAGGGTGTCTTGCCCAGTATTCGATCTCGTCCTAAACTCCTTTTAGATTCGTAGGATAGAGGGTTTTCGAGCGCTTATACTTTTTTTGTTTTTCAAAGTAGGCTTCCTCTATCCTACCGGCTGCGCCAATTTGTTACGTACCTTTTGGGGGACTGGCAGGGGAGTTATCCAAAACACTGTTATTTTATTTTCACTTTTTATTATTTCTCTTAATTTCTTTGGGTACACTTTCACTCATGAATATTCCGGGTACAATCCTTCTTTCCCGTTTTAATTTCTTTTACCTTTTTAAAACTGGCCCCGAACCAACCGTTATCAAGTTTTGTTTTTTGTTCTTGAAACCAACTGTAATTCTTTTTTCAATCGCCGAGTACCAAATCTAAAAATACAACTCTGTAAGTTTGACTACCTTTCGCGCAACCGCCGCGGATAAAATTTTAATCACAACTTTCTTTTCCGTTTTTCAAAAATCGACTGCCCGTTCTTCGGTTAAAAACCCAACTCGGCTCTTGATCATTTTTGTCGCGATCAAGAGCCTTCGTTCAGGGTAGAAAATGCATAGTTGCATTTTCACCCTGAGAAAATTTTCATTTATTCTGGACTTGATTAAACAAGTCCAGAATATTTTTCGTTGGACGGAGGCTTGAAATTTGACGCTTTCATAAACATCAGCCACCGTCACGACAATTAGAATAGCCGCGCGCGTATACATCCAATGTATCTTCGCGGCGCGCGATTCTGAGCGTGAAAGCTTTTTTGTGATATGTATGGACGTTCGTACATACATATCGCAATCTCCACGACAAATCGTACTGAAGGTACGATTTGTCTTTTATTTTATTTTTCAACTTAAATATTTCTACTGGCAAATTTTGCTGAAGGCAAAATTTGCCATGGGAATAATTTTGTTTCAACTCTATGGAATGTGAAGAAAATTGCTGACGCAATTTTCTTCACTGATTGTACTGATAAGCTAACCATGTTTTGGGCATGTTAGCTTATGTGAAAATTTATGGATGAATTCTTAATTGTTATAGAAATTTTTAGATATCCCTTTATTTTGAATAATTTTTTGGGTATCCAGGCTTTGGTACATAACAATAGCAAAACTCTATATGAAAATGCTAGTCCCGCATATCCCTATTGCTAGGCATTCAAGTAAATACTTAGTATTTCGCTACAAATATAATATAATAGAAGTGGCGTATACGGTAGGCAGGAACAAATACGTACTGATGAGGGTTCCTGCTGATAAGAAACGCCCTCTTTTGCAAAAGAAATTTCTTCTTCAAAGAGTTTTCTTTTGTAAAGAGTTTTTTCCACTCAATTCTCGAGCTGGGGATCTGGAAGCAAACTCGGTAAATTTTCATATTGACTAAATTCGCTATGAATGTATTTAAGAGCATAACTCTCTGTATAAAAGTCAGTCAACCACCGAAAGATTTGTCAGTTGCCTCCCATGCCGGACCCCCCCCCCCCCCCTCGTGTTGTATAATTCGACGGTAAGCACACGTAAATCGTGTTGATCTGGGAATTGGTAAACGCATGCATATATTCCGTTCTCGTACCGCCCCGTGTTGACTAATTCAACGGCAAACGCATGTTAATCGTGTTGGCCTGAGAGAAGCGATCGCATGCTCCACCCCGTATCCAAGTAGAAATAATTAAGTGTACGCAAGTAAACTAATGTAGTATAAGTACTTGATATTAGTTAGACTAAAAGACCGCCCGTAACCGACAGAATTAGAACAGCTTTCTGAACCTTGAAATGTCGGAAAAAATGG
>CAWUPM010001321.1:0-44150 GCA_963924295.1 Dioctria rufipes
ATTTTTTACTGTCGCAAATTTTAAATACGCCGAGGATTGCCTTTTCTATAGTAAATTTTTCAAAAAATAATTTTTTACTGTCGCAAATTTTAAATACGCCGAGGATTGCCTTTTATATAGTAAATTTCTCAAAAAATAATTTTTTCGGTCGCAAATTTTTAATACGCCGAGGATTACCTTTTCTATGGTGAATTTGTCAAAAAATAATTTTTTACTGTCGAAAATTTTAAATACGCCGAGGATTGCCTTTTCTATAGTGAATTTGCCAAAAAATAATTTTTTACTGTCGCAAATTTTAAATATACCGAGGATTGCCTTTTCTATAGTAAATTTATCAAAAAATCATTTTTTACGGTCGCAAATTTTAAATACGAAGAGGATTGCCTTTTCTATAGTAAATTTTTCAAAAAATAATTTTTTACTGTCGCAAATTTTAAATACGCCGAGGATTGCTTTTTCTATAGTAATTTTTTCAAAAAATTATTTTTTACTGTCGCAAATTTTAAATACGCCGAGGATTGCCTTTTCTATAGTAAATTTTTCAAAAAATAATTTTTTACTGTCGCAAATTTTAAATACGCCGAGGTTTGCCTTTTCTATAGTAAATTTTACAAAAAATAAATTTTTACTGTCGCAAGTTTTAAATACGCCGAGGATTGCCTTTTCTATAGTAAATTTCTCAAAAAAATCATTTTTTAATGTCGCAAATTTTAAATACGCCCAGGGATTGCCTTTTCTATAGTAATTTTTTCAAAAAATTATTTTTTACTGTCGCAAATTTTAAATACGCCGAGGATTGCCTTTTCTATAGTAAATTTTTCAAAAAATAATTTTTTACTGTCGCAAATTTTAAATACGCCGAGGATTGCCTTTTCTATAGTAAATTTTACAAAAAATAAATTTTTACTGTCGCAAGTTTTAAATACGCCGAGGATTGCCTTTTCTATAGTAAATTTATCAAAAAATCATTTTTTAATGTCGCAAATTTTAAATACGCCGAGGATTGCCTTTTCTATAGTAAATTTTTCAAAAAATAATTTTTTACTGTCGCAAATTTTAAATACGCCGAGGATTGCCTTTTCTATAGTAAATTTTTCAAAAAATAAATTTTTACTGTCGCAAATTTTAAATACGCCGAGGATTGCCTTTTCTATAGTAAATTTTTCAAAAAATAAATTTTTACTGTCGCAAGTTTTAAATACGCCGAGGATTGCCTTTTCTATAGTAAATTTTTCAAAACATAATTTTTTACTGTCGCAATTTTTAAATACTCCGAGGATTGCCTTTTCTATAGTGAATTTGTCAAAATAATATTTTTTACTGTCGCAAATTTTAAATACGCCGAGGATTGCCTTTTCTATAGTAAATTTTTCAAAAAATAATTTTTTACTGTCGCAAATTTTAAATACGCCGAGGATTGCCTTTTCTATAGTAATTTTTTCAACAAATAATTTTTTACTGTCGCAAATTTTAAATACGCTGAGGATTGCCTTTTCTATAGCAAATTTTTCAAAAAATAATTTTTTAATGTCGCAAATTTTAAATACGCCGAGGATTGCCTTTTCTATAGTAATTTTCTATAGTGAATTTGTCAAAATAATATTTTTTACTGTCGCAAATTTTAAATACGCCGAGGATTGCCTTTTCTATAGTAATTTTTTCAAAAAATAATTTTTTACTGTCGCAAATTTTAAATACGCCGAGGATTGCCTTTTCTATAGTAAATTTTTCAAAAAATAATTTTTTACTGTCGCAAATTTTAAATACGCCGAGGATTGCCTTTTCTATAGTAAATTTTTCAAAAAATAATTTTTTACTGTCGCAAATTTTAAATACGCCGAGGATTGCCTTTTCTATAGTAAATTTTTCAAAAAATAAATTTTTACTGTCGCAAGTTTTAAATACGCCGAGGATTGCCTTTTCTATAGTAAATTTTTCAAAACATAATTTTTTACTGTCGCAATTTTTAAATACGCCGAGGATTGCCTTTTCTATAGTAAATTTTTCAAAACATAATTTTTTACTGTCGCAATTTTTAAATACGCCGAGGATTGCCTTTTCTATAGTGAATTTGTCAAAATAATATTTTTTACTGTCGCAAATTTTAAATACGCCGAGGATTGCCTTTTCTATAGTAAATTTTTCAAAAAATAATTTTTTACTGTCGCAAATTTTAAATACGCCGAGGATTGCCTTTTCTATAGTAATTTTTTCAACAAATAATTTTTTACTGTCGCAAATTTTAAATACGCTGAGGATTGCCTTTTCTATAGCAAATTTTTCAAAAAATAATTTTTTACTGTCGCAAATTTTAAATACGCCGAGGATTGCCTTTTCTATAGTAATTTTCTATAGTGAATTTGTCAAAATAATATTTTTTACTGTCGCAAATTTTAAATACGCCGAGGATTGCCTTTTCTATAGTAATTTTTTCAAAAAATAATTTTTTACTGTCGCAAATTTTAAATACGCCGAGGATTGCCTTTTCTATAGTAATTTTTTCAAAAAATAATTTTTTACTGTCGCAAATTTTAAATACGCCGAGGATTGCCTTTTCTATAGTAAATTTTTCAAAAAATAATTTTTTACTGTCGCAAATTTTAAATACGCCGAGGATTGCCTTTTCTATAGTAAATTTTTCAAAAAATAATTTTTTACTGTCGCAAATTTTAAATACGCCGAGGATTGCCTTTTCTATAGTAAATTTCTCAAAAAATAATTTTTTCGGTCGCAAATTTTTAATACGCCGAGGATTACCTTTTCTATGGTGAATTTGTCAAAAAATAATTTTTTACTGTCGAAAATTTTAAATACCCCGAGGATTGCCTTTTCTATAGTGAATTTGCCAAAAAATAATTTTTTACTGTCGCAAATTTTAAATATACCGAGGATTGCCTTTTCTATAGTAAATTTATCAAAAAATCATTTTTTACGGTCGCAAATTTTAAATACGAAGAGGATTGCCTTTTCTATAGTAAATTTTTCAAAAAATAATTTTTTACTGTCGCAAATTTTAAATACGCCGAGGATTGCTTTTTCTATAGTAATTTTTTCAAAAAATTATTTTTTACTGTCGCAAATTTTAAATACGCCGAGGATTGCCTTTTCTATAGTAAATTTTTCAAAAAATAATTTTTTACTGTCGCAAATTTTAAATACGCCGAGGTTTGCCTTTTCTATAGTAAATTTTACAAAAAATAAATTTTTACTGTCGCAAGTTTTAAATACGCCGAGGATTGCCTTTTCTATAGTAAATTTTTCAAAACATAATTTTTTACTGTCGCAATTTTTAAATACGCCGAGGATTGCCTTTTCTATAGTGAATTTGTCAAAATAATATTTTTTACTGTCGCAAATTTTAAATACGCCGAGGATTGCCTTTTCTATAGTAAATTTTTCAAAAAATAATTTTTTACTGTCGCAAATTTTAAATACGCCGAGGATTGCCTTTTCTATAGTAATTTTTTCAACAAATAATTTTTTACTGTCGCAAATTTTAAATACGCTGAGGATTGCCTTTTCTATAGCAAATTTTTCAAAAAATAATTTTTTATTGTCGCAAATTTTAAATACGCCGAGGATTGCCTTTTCTATAGTAATTTTCTATAGTGAATTTGTCAAAATAATATTTTTTACTGTCGCAAATTTTAAATACGCCGAGGATTGCCTTTTCTATAGTAATTTTTTCAAAAAATAATTTTTTACTGTCGCAAATTTTAAATACGCCGAGGATTGCCTTTTCTATAGTAAAATTTTCAAAAAATAATTTTTTACTGTCGCAAATTTTAAATACGCCGAGGATTGCCTTTTCTATAGTAAATTTTTCAAAAAATAATTTTTTACTGTCGCAAATTTTAAATACGCCGAGGATTGCCTTTTCTATAGTAAATTTTTCAAAAAATAAATTTTTACTGTCGCAAGTTTTAAATACGCCGAGGATTGCCTTTTCTATAGTAAATTTTTCAAAACATAATTTTTTACTGTCGCAATTTTTAAATACGCCGAGGATTGCCTTTTCTATAGTAAATTTTTCAAAACATAATTTTTTACTGTCGCAATTTTTAAATACGCCGAGGATTGCCTTTTCTATAGTGAATTTGTCAAAATAATATTTTTTACTGTCGCAAATTTTAAATACGCCGAGGATTGCCTTTTCTATAGTAAATTTTTCCAAAAATAATTTTTTACTGTCGCAAATTTTAAATACGCCGAGGATTGCCTTTTCTATAGTAATTTTTTCAACAAATAATTTTTTACTGTCGCAAATTTTAAATACGCTGAGGATTGCCTTTTCTATAGCAAATTTTTCAAAAAATAATTTTTTACTGTCGCAAATTTTAAATACGCCGAGGATTGCCTTTTCTATAGTAATTTTCTATAGTGAATTTGTCAAAATAATATTTTTTACTGTCGCAAATTTTAAATACGCCGAGGATTGCCTTTTCTATAGTAATTTTTTCAAAAAATAATTTTTTACTGTCGCAAATTTTAAATACGCCGAGGATTGCCTTTTCTATAGTAGATTTTTCAAAAAATAATTTTTTACTGTCGCAAATTTTAAATACGCCGAGGATTGCCTTTTCTATAGTAAATTTTTCAAAAAATAATTTTTTACTATCGCAAATTTTAAATACGCCGAGGATTGCCTTTTCTATAGTAAATTTCTCAAAAAATAATTTTTTACGGTTGCAAATTTTTAATACGCCGAGGATTACCTTTTCTATGGTGAATTTTTCAAAAAATAATTTTTTACTGTCGCAAATTTTAAATACGCCGAGGATTGCCTTTTCTATAGTAAATTTCTCAAAAAATAATTTTTTCGGTCGCAAATTTTTAATACGCCGAGGATTACCTTTTCTATGGTGAATTTGTCAAAAAATAATTTTTTACTGTCGAAAATTTTAAATACGCCGAGGATTGCCTTTTCTATAGTAAATTTTTCAAAAAATAATTTTTTACTGTCGCAAATTTTAAATACGCCGAGGATTGCCTTTTCTATAGTAAATTTTTCAAAACATAATTTTTTACTGTCGCAATTTTTAAATACGCCGAGGATTGCCTTTTCTATAGTAAATTTTTCAAAACATAATTTTTTACTGTCGCAATTTTTAAATACGCCGAGGATTGCCTTTTCTATAGTGAATTTGTCAAAATAATATTTTTTACTGTCGCAAATTTTAAATACGCCGAGGATTGCCTTTTCTATAGTAAATTGTTCAAAAAATAATTTTTTACTGTCGCAAATTTTAAATACGCCGAGGATTGCCTTTTCTATAGTAATTTTTTCAACAAATAATTTTTTACTGTCGCAAATTTTAAATACGCTGAGGATTGCCTTTTCTATAGCAAATTTTTCAAAAAATAATTTTTTACTGTCGCAAATTTTAAATACGCCGAGGATTGCCTTTTCTATAGTAATTTTCTATAGTGAATTTGTCAAAATAATATTTTTTACTGTCGCAAATTTTAAATACGCCGAGGATTGCCTTTTCTATAGTAATTTTTTCAAAAAATAATTTTTTACTGTCGCAAATTTTAAATACGCCGAGGATTGCCTTTTCTATAGTAAATTTTTCAAAAAATAATTTTTTACTGTCGCAAATTTTAAATACGCCGAGGATTGCCTTTTCTATAGTAAATTTTTCAAAAAATAATTTTTTACTGTCGCAAATTTTAAATACGCCGAGGATTGCCTTTTCTATAGTAAATTTCTCAAAAAATAATTTTTTCGGTCGCAAATTTTTAATACGCCGAGGATTACCTTTTCTATGGTGAATTTGTCAAAAAATAATTTTTTACTGTCGAAAATTTTAAATACCCCGAGGATTGCCTTTTCTATAATGAATTTGCCAAAAAATAATTTTTTACTGTCGCAAATTTTAAATATACCGAGGATTGCCTTTTCTATAGTAAATTTATCAAAAAATCATTTTTTACGGTCGCAAATTTTAAATACGAAGAGGATTGCCTTTTCTATAGTAAATTTTTCAAAAAATAATTTTTTACTGTCGCAAATTTTAAATACGATGAGGATTGCTTTTTCTATAGTAATTTTTTCAAAAAATTATTTTTTACTGTCGCAAATTTTAAATACGCCGAGGATTGCCTTTTCTATAGTAAATTTTTCAAAAAATAATTTTTTACTGTCGCAAATTTTAAATACGCCGAGGTTTGCCTTTTCTATAGTAAATTTTACAAAAAATAAATTTTTACTGTCGCAAGTTTTAAATACGCCGAGGATTGCCGTTTCTATAGTAAATTTCTCAAAAAATCATTTTTTAATGTCGCAAATTTTAAATACGCCCAGGGATTGCCTTTTCTATAGTAATTTTTTCAAAAAATTATTTTTTACTGTCGCAAATTTTAAATACGCCGAGGATTGCCTTTTCTATAGTAAATTTTTCAAAAAATAATTTTTTACTGTCGCAAATTTTAAATACGCCGAGGATTGCCTTTTCTATAGTAAATTTTACAAAAAATAAATTTTTACTGTCGCAAGTTTTAAATACGCCGAGGATTGCCTTTTCTATAGTAAATTTATCAAAAAATCATTTTTTAATGTCGCAAATTTTAAATACGCCGAGGATTGCCTTTTCTATAGTAAATTTTTCAAAAAATAATTTTTTACTGTCGCAAATTTTAAATACGCCGAGGATTGCCTTTTCTATAGTAAATTTTTCAAAAAATAAATTTTTACTGTCGCAAATTTTAAATACGCCGAGGATTGCCTTTTCTATAGTAAATTTTTCAAAAAATAAATTTTTACTGTCGCAAGTTTTAAATACGCCGAGGATTGCCTTTTCTATAGTAAATTTTTCAAAACATAATTTTTTACTGTCGCAATTTTTAAATACGCCGAGGATTGCCTTTTCTATAGTGAATTTGTCAAAATAATATTTTTTACTGTCGCAAATTTTAAATACGCCGAGGATTGCCTTTTCTATAGTAAATTTTTCAAAAAATAATTTTTTACTGTCGCAAATTTTAAATACGCCGAGGATTGCCTTTTCTATAGTAATTTTTTCAACAAATAATTTTTTACTGTCGCAAATTTTAAATACGCTGAGGATTGCCTTTTCTATAGCAAATTTTTCAAAAAATAATTTTTTACTGTCGCAAATTTTAAATACGCCGAGGATTGCCTTTTCTATAGTAATTTTCTATAGTGAATTTGTCAAAATAATATTTTTTACTGTCGCAAATTTTAAATACGCCGAGGATTGCCTTTTCTATAGTAATTTTTTCAAAAAATAATTTTTTACTGTCGCAAATTTTAAATACGCCGAGGATTGCCTTTTCTATAGTAAATTTTTCAAAAAATAATTTTTTACTGTCGCAAATTTTAAATACGCCGAGGATTGCCTTTTCTATAGTAAATTTTTCAAAAAATAATTTTTTACTGTCGCAAATTTTAAATACGCCGAGGATTGCCTTTTCTATAGTAAATTTTTCAAAAAATAAATTTTTACTGTCGCAAGTTTTAAATACGCCGAGGATTGCCTTTTCTATAGTAAATTTTTCAAAACATAATTTTTTACTGTCGCAATTTTTAAATACGCCGAGGATTGCCTTTTCTATAGTAAATTTTTCAAAACATAATTTTTTACTGTCGCAATTTTTAAATACGCCGAGGATTGCCTTTTCTATAGTGAATTTGTCAAAATAATATTTTTTACTGTCGCAAATTTTAAATACGCCGAGGATTGCCTTTTCTATAGTAAATTTTTCAAAAAATAATTTTTTACTGTCGCAAATTTTAAATACGCCGAGGATTGCCTTTTCTATAGTAATTTTTTCAACAAATAAGTTTTTACTGTCGCAAATTTTAAATACGCTGAGGATTGCCTTTTCTATAGCAAATTTTTCAAAAAATAATTTTTTACTGTCGCAAATTTTAAATACGCCGAGGATTGCCTTTTCTATAGTAATTTTCTATAGTGAATTTGTCAAAATAATATTTTTTACTGTCGCAAATTTTAAATACGCCGAGGATTGCCTTTTCTATAGTAATTTTTTCAAAAAATAATTTTTTACTGTCGCAAATTTTAAATACGCCGAGGATTGCCTTTTCTATAGTAAATTTTTCAAAAAATAATTTTTTACTGTCGCAAATTTTAAATACGCCGAGGATTGCCTTTTCTATAGTAAATTTTTCAAAAAATAATTTTTTACTGTCGCAAATTTTAAATACGCCGAGGATTGCCTTTTCTATAGTAAATTTCTCAAAAAATAATTTTTTACGGTCGCAAATTTTTAATACGCCGAGGATTACCTTTTCTATGGTGAATTTTTCAAAAAATAATTTTTTACTGTCGCAAATTTTAAATACGCCGAGGATTGCCTTTTCTATAGTAAATTTCTCAAAAAATAATTTTTTCGGTCGCAAATTTTTAATACGCCGAGGATTACCTTTTCTATGGTGAATTTGTCAAAAAATAATTTTTTGCTGTCGAAAATTTTAAATACCCCGAGGATTGCCTTTTCTATAGTGAATTTGCCAAAAAATAATTTTTTACTGTCGCAAATTTTAAATATACCGAGGATTGCCTTTTCTATAGTAAATTTATCAAAAAATCATTTTTTACGGTCGCAAATTTTAAATACGAAGAGGATTGCCTTTTCTATAGTAAATTTTTCAAAAAATAATTTTTTACTGTCGCAAATTTTAAATACGCCGAGGATTGCTTTTTCTATAGTAATTTTTTCAAAAAATTATTTTTTACTGTCGCAAATTTTAAATACGCCGAGGATTGCCTTTTCTATAGTAAATTTTTCAAAAAATAATTTTTTACTGTCGCAAATTTTAAATACGCCGAGGTTTGCCTTTTCTATAGTAAATTTTACAAAAAATAAATTTTTACTGTCGCAAGTTTTAAATACGCCGAGGATTGCCTTTTCTATAGTAAATTTCTCAAAAAATCATTTTTTAATGTCGCAAATTTTAAATACGCCGAGGATTGCCTTTTCTATAGTAATTTTTTCAAAAAATTATTTTTTACTGTCGCAAATTTTAAATACGCCGAGGATTGCCTTTTCTATAGTAAATTTTTCAAAAAATAATTTTTTACTGTCGCAAATTTTAAATACGCCGAGGATTGCCTTTTCTATAGTAAATTTCACAAAAAATAAATTTTTACTGTCGCAAGTTTTAAATACGCCGAGGATTGCCTTTTCTATAGTAAATTTATCAAAAAATCATTTTTTAATGTCGCAAATTTTAAATACGCCGAGGATTGCCTTTTCTATAGTAAATTTTCCAAAAAATAATTTTTTACTGTCGCAAATTTTAAATACGCCGAGGATTGCCTTTTCTATAGTAAATTTTTCAAAAAATAAATTTTTACTGTCGCAAATTTTAAATACGCCGAGGATTGCCTTTTCTATAGTAAATTTTTCAAAAAATAAATTTTTACTGTCGCAAGTTTTAAATACGCCGAGGATTGCCTTTTCTATAGTAAATTTTTCAAAACATAATTTTTTACTGTCGCAATTTTTAAATACGCCGAGGATTGCCTTTTCTATAGTGAATTTGTCAAAATAATATTTTTTACTGTCGCAAATTTTAAATACGCCGAGGATTGCCTTTTCTATAGTAAATTTTTCAAAAAATAATTTTTTACTGTCGCAAATTTTAAATACGCCGAGGATTGCCTTTTCTATAGTAATTTTTTCAACAAATAATTTTTTACTGTCGCAAATTTTAAATACGCTGAGGATTGCCTTTTCTATTGCAAATTTTTCAAAAAATAATTTTTTACTGTCGCAAATTTTAAATACGCCGAGGATTGCCTTTTCTATAGTAATTTTCTATAGTGAATTTGTCAAAATAATATTTTTTACTGTCGCAAATTTTAAATAAGCCGAGGATTGCCTTTTCTATAGTAATTTTTTCAAAAAATAATTTTTTACTGTCGCAAATTTTAAATACGCCGAGGATTGCCTTTTCTATAGTAAATTATTCAAAAAATAATTTTTTACTGTCGCAAATTTTAAATACGCCGAGGATTGCCTTTTCTATAGTAAATTTTTCAAAAAATAATTTTTTACTGTCGCAAATTTTAAATACGCCGAGGATTGCCTTTTCTATAGTAAATTTTTCAAAAAATAAATTTTTACTGTCGCAAGTTTTAAATACGCCGAGGATTGCCTTTTCTATAGTAAATTTTTCAAAACATAATTTTTTACTGTCGCAATTTTTAAATACGCCGAGGATTGCCTTTTCTATAGTAAATTTTTCAAAACATAATTTTTTACTGTCGCAATTTTTAAATACGCCGAGGATTGCCTTTTCTATTGTGAATTTGTCAAAATAATATTTTTTACTGTCGCAAATTTTAAATACGCCGAGGATTGCCTTTTCTATAGTAAATTTTTCAAAAAATAATTTTTTACTGTCGCAAATTTTAAATACGCCGAGGATTGCCTTTTCTATAGTAATTTTTTCAACAAATAATTTTTTACTGTCGCAAATTTTAAATACGCTGAGGATTGCCTTTTCTATAGCAAATTTTTCAAAAAATAATTTTTTACTGTCGCAAATTTTAAATACGCCGAGGATTGCCTTTTCTATAGTAAATTTCTCAAAAAATAAATTTTTACTGTCGCAAGTTTTAAATACGCCGAGGATTGCCTTTTCTATAGTAAATTTATCAAAAAATCATTTTTTAATGTCGCAAATTTTAAATACGCCGAGGATTGCCTTTTCTATAGTAAATTTTTCAAAAAATAATTTTTTACTGTCGCAAATTTTAAATACGCCGAGGATTGCCTTTTCTATAGTAAATTTTTCAAAAAATAAATTTTTACTGTCGCAAATTTTAAATACGCCGAGGATTGCCTTTTCTATAGTAAATTTTTCAAAAAATAAATTTTTACTGTCGCAAGTTTTAAATACGCCGAGGATTGCCTTTTCTATAGTAAATTTTTCAAAACATAATTTTTTACTGTCGCAATTTTTAAATACGCCGAGGATTGCCTTTTCTATAGTGAATTTGTCAAAATAATATTTTTTACTGTCGCAAATTTTAAATACGCCGAGGATTGCCTTTTCTATAGTAAATTTTTCAAAAAATAATTTTTTACTGTCGCAAATTTTAAATACGCCGAGGATTGCCTTTTCTATAGTAATTTTTTCAACAAATAATTTTTTACTGTCGCAAATTTTAAATACGCTGAGGATTGCCTTTTCTATAGCAAATTTTTCAAAAAATAATTTTTTACTGTCGCAAATTTTAAATACGCCGAGGATTGCCTTTTCTATAGTAATTTTCTATAGTGAATTTGTCAAAATAATATTTTTTACTGTCGCAAATTTTAAATAGGCCGAGGATTGCCTTTTCTATAGTAATTTTTTCAAAAAATAATTTTTTACTGTCGCAAATTTTAAATACGCCGAGGATTGCCTTTTCTATAGTAAATTTTTCAAAAAATAATTTTTTACTGTCGCAAATTTTAAATACGCCGAGGATTGCCTTTTCTATAGTAAATTTTTCAAAAAATAATTTTTTACTGTCGCAAATTTTAAATACGCCGAGGATTGCCTTTTCTATAGTAAATTTCTCAAAAAATAATTTTTTACGGTCGCAAATTTTTAATACGCCGAGGATTACCTTTTCTATGGTGAATTTTTCAAAAAATAATTTTTTACTGTCGCAAATTTTAAATACGCCGAGGATTGCCTTTTCTATAGTAAATTTCTCAAAAAATAATTTTTTCGGTCGCAAATTTTTAATACGCCGAGGATTACCTTTTCTATGGTGAATTTGTCAAAAAATAATTTTTTACTGTCGAAAATTTTAAATACCCCGAGGATTGCCTTTTCTATAGTGAATTTGCCAAAAAATAATTTTTTACTGTCGCAAATTTTAAATATACCGAGGATTGCCTTTTCTATAGTAAATTTATCAAAAAATCATTTTTTACGGTCGCAAATTTTAAATACGAAGAGGATTGCCTTTTCTATAGTAAATTTTTCAAAAAATAATTTTTTACTGTCGCAAATTTTAAATACGCCGAGGATTGCCTTTTCTATAGTAAACTTTTCAAAAAATAAATTTTTACTGTCGCAAGTTTTAAATACGCCGAGGATTGCCTATTCTATAGTAAATTTTTCAAAACATAATTTTTTACTGTCGCAAATTTTAAATACGCCGAGGATTGCCTTTCCTATAGTGAATTTGTCAAAATAATATTTTTTACTGTCGCAAATTTTAAATACGCCGAGGATTGCCTTTTCTATAGTAAATTTTTCAAAAAATAATTTTTTACTGTCGCAAATTTTAAATACGCCGAGGATTGCCTTTTCTATACTGAATTTCTCAAAAAAATATTTTTTGCTGTCGCAAATTTTAAATACGCCGAGGATTGCCTTTTCTATAGTAAATTTTTCAAAACATAATTTTTTCCTGTCGCAAATTTTAAATACGCCGAGGATTGCCTTTTATATAGTAAATTTTTCAAAAAATAATTTTTTACTGTCGCAAATTTTAAATACGCCGAGGATTGCCTTTTCTATAGTAAATTTTACAAAAACTAATTTTTTACTGTCGCAAATTTTAAATACGCCGAGCATTGCCTTTTCTATAGTAAATATTTCAAAAAATAATTTTTTGCTGTCGCAAATTTTAAATACGCCGAGGATTGCCTTTTCTATAGTAAATTTTTCAAAAAATAATTTTTTACCGTCGCAAATTTTAAATACACCGAGGATTGCCTTTTCTATAGTAAATTTTTCAAAAAATAATTTTTTACTGTCGCAAATTTTAAATACGCCGAGGATTGCCTTTTCTATAGTAAATTTTTCAACAAATAAATTTTTACTGTCGCAAATTTTAAATACGCCGAGGATTGCCTTTTCTAGAGTAAATTTTTCAAAACATAATTTTTTACTGTCGCAAATTCTAAATACGCCGAGGATTGCCTTTTCTATAGTAAATTTTTCAAAACATAATTTTTTCCTGTCGCAAATTTTAAATACGCCGAGGATTGCCTTTTATATAGTAAATTTTTCAAAAAATCAATTTTTACTGTCGCAAGTTTTCACTACGCCGTGGATTGCCTTTTCTATAGTAAATTTTTCAAAACATAATTTTTTACTGTCGCAAGTTTTAAATACGCCGAGGATTGCCTTTTCTATAGTAAATTTTTCAAAAAATAATTTTTTACTGTCGCAAATTTTAAATACGCCGAGGATTGCTTTTTCTATAGTAATTTTTTCAAAAAATTATTTTTTACTGTCGCAAATTTTAAATACGCCGAGGATTGCCTTTTCTATAGTAAATTTTTCAAAAAATAATTTTTTACTGTCGCAAATTTTAAATACGCCGAGGATTGCCTTTTCTATAGTAAATTTTACAAAAAATAAATTTTTACTGTCGCAAGTTTTAAATACGCCGAGGATTGCCTTTTCTATAGTAAATTTCTCAAAAAATCATTTTTTAATGTCGCAAATTTTAAATACGCCGAGGATTGCCTTTTCTATAGTAAATTTTTCAAAAAATAATTTTTTACTGTCGCAAATTTTAAATACGCCGAGGATTGCCTTTTCTATAGTAAATTTTTCAAAAAATAAATTTTTACTGTCGCAAGTTTTAAATACGCCGAGGATTGCCTTTTCTATAGTAAATTTTTCAAAACATAATTTTTTACTGTCGCAAATTTTAAATACGCCGAGGATTGCCTTTTCTATAGTGAATTTGTCAAAATAATATTTTTTACTGTCGCAAATTTTAAATAGGCCGAGGATTGCCTTTTCTATAGTAAATTTTTCAAAAAATAATTTTTTACTGTCGCAAATTTTAAATACGCCGAGCATTGCCTTTTCTATAGTAAATATTTCAAAAAATAATTTTTTACTGTCGCAAATTTTAAATACGCCGAGGATTGCCTTTTCTATAGTAAATTTCTCACAAAATCATTTTTTACGGTCGCAAATTTTAAATACGCCGAGGATTGCCTTTTCTATAGTAAATTTTTCAAAACATAATTTTTTACTGTCGCAAATTTTAAATACGCCGAGCATTGCCTTTTCTATAGTAAATATTTCAAAAAATAATTTTTTACTGTCGCAAATTTTAAATACGCCGAGGATTGCCTTTTCTATAGTAAATTTTTCAAAAAATATTTTTTACTGTCGCAAATTTTAAATACACCGAGGATTACCTTTTCTATAGTAAATTTTTCAAAAAATAATTTTTTACTCTCGCAAATTTTAAATACGCCGAGGATTGCCTTTTCTATAGTGAATTTGTCAAAATCATATTTTTTACGGTCGCAAATTTTAAATGCGCCGAGGATTACCTTTTCTATAGTGAATTTGTCAAAAAATAAATTTTTACTGTGGAAAATTTTAAATATACCGAGGATTGCCTTTTCTATAGTGAATTTGTCAAAAAATAAATTTTTACAGTGGCAAATTTTAAATATACCGATGATTGCCTTTTATATACTGAATTTTTCAAAAAATTATTTTTTGCTGTCGCAAATTTTAAATACGCCGAGGATTGCCTTTTCTATAGTAAATTTTTCAAAACATAATTTTTTCCTGTCGCAAATTTTAAATACGCCGAGGATTGCGATTTATATAGTAAATTTTTCAAAAAATCAATTTTTACTGTCGCAAATTTTCAATACGCCGTGGATTGCCTTTTCTATAGTAAATTTTTCAAAACATAATTTTTTACTGTCGCAAGTTTTAAATACGCCGAGGATTGCCTTTTCTATAGTCATTTTTTCAAAAAATTATTTGTTACTGTCGCAAATTTTAAATACGCCGAGGATTGCCTTTTCTATAGTAAATTTTTCAAAAAATAATTTTTTACTGTCGCAAATTTTAAATACGCCGAGGATTGCCTTTTCTATAGTAAATTTTACAAAAAATAAATTTTTACTGCCGCAAATTTTAAATACGCCGAGGATTACCTTTTCTATAGTAAATTTTTCAAAAAATAATTTTTTACTGTCGCAAATTTTAAATACACCGAGGATTGCCTTTTCTATAGTAAATTTTTCAAAACATAATTTTTTACTGTCGCAAATTTTAAATACGCCGAGCATTGCCTTTTCTATAGTAAATATTTCAAAAAATGATTTTTTACTGTCGCAAATTTTAAATACGCCGAGGATTGCCTTTTCTATAGTAAATTTTTCAAAAAATATTTTTTACTGTCGCAAATTTTATATACACCGAGGATTACCTTTTCTATAGTAAATTTTTCAAAAAATAATTTTTTACTCTCGCAAATTTTAAATACGCCGAGGATTGCCTTTTCTATAGTGAATTTGTCAAAATCATATTTTTTACGGTCGCAAATTTTAAATGCGCCGAGGATTACCTTTTCTATAGTGAATTTGTCAAAAAATAAATTTTTACTGTGGCAAATTTTAAATATACCGAGGATTGCCTTTTCTATAGTGAATTTGTCAAAAAATAAATTTTTACAGTGGCAAATTTTAAATATACCGATGATTGCCTTTTCTATACTGAATTTTTCAAAAAATTATTTTTTGCTGTCGCAAATTTTAAATACGCCGAGCATTGCCTTTTCTATAGTAAATTTTTCAAAACATAATTTTTTCCTGTCGCAAATTTTAAATACGCCGAGGATTGCGATTTATATAGTAAATTTTTCAAAAAATCAATTTTTACTGTCGCAAATTTTCAATACCCCGTGGATTGCCTTTTCTATAGAAAATTTTTCAAAACATAATTTTTTACTGTCGCAAGTTTTAAATACGCCGAGGATTGCCTTTTCTATAGTAATTTTTTCAAAAAATTATTTGTTACTGTCGCAAATTTTAAATACGCCGAGGATTGCCTTTTCTATAGTAAATTTTTCAAAAAATAATTTTTTACTCTCGCAAATTTTAAATACGCCGAGGATTGCCTTTTCTATAGTAAATTTTTCAAAACATAATTTTTTCCTGTCGCAAATTTTAAATACGCCGAGGATTGCCTTTTATATAGTAAATTTTTCAAAAAATCAATTTTTACTGTCGCAAGTTTTCAATACGCCGTGGATTGCCTTTTCTATAGTGAATTTTTCAAAAAATAATTTTTTACTGTCGCAAATTTTAAATACGCCGAGGATTGCCTTTTCTATAGTAAATTTCTCAAAAAATAATTTTTTACGGTCGCAAATTTTTAATACGCCGAGGATTACCTTTTCTATGGTGAATTTGTCAAAAAATAATTTTTTACTGTCGAAAATTTTAAATACCCCGAGGATTGCCTTTTCTATAGTGAATTTGCCAAAAAACAATTTTTTACTGTCGCAAATTTTAAATATACCGAGGATTGCCTTTTCTATAGTAAATTTATCAAAAAATAATTTTTTGCGGTCGCAAATTTTAAATACGCCGAGGATTGCCTTGTTATATATCTAAATTATCTAAAATAGATATTTTAAAAATAATTATAATTGATTAAATTTATTTAACCAACATACATAAGTATAAAGCTAATCATGCTTAAAATATGGTTAGCTTATCTCTCAGCAAAGCGAAAAATTGCCATCAGCAATTTCGTCACATTCCTTTGCACAAAACCAAAATATTTTCCCATAAGAACGACTTGGGAAAAATAGAAGTTTTAAGTTTCATCCCAAGTCGTTTCATTAGAAAAAACAAAAGCCCCACGACAAATCGTACCTTCAGTAAGATTTGTCGTAAATACGATATGTATGTACATACATACAAACATACATATCGGGCGCATAAAATTTTACGTCGGTGAAGACTGAAATGATCAAGTCTTCACCGAAAAAAGCTCTTATCAGCGAATTGTCGCAAGCTGCATACATTGTGATCACAACAATGTATGCACGATAGCACGACGATGGTTGGATATTTATGAAAATATCAAATTTCAATTTCAACCATCGTCCGTCGCGATAATTCTGGGCATGTTTAAACATGCCCAGCGGTAAATAATTTTCTCAGGATAGGAATGCTAATTAAGCATTTTCCTATCCTGAACAATTAGACTTGAGATTTAAAAAATCAAGTCTCGAGACAGTCGGTTTTTGAGCGCGAACGATATAGGAGTTGATTTTTGGATTGCGGTACGGTCGCCTCGCGAATGAATTTCCCGGTCTGTAAAATAGAAGAAAAAAAGATTGGTCGCCTTTGGCAAAATATTAGAAATGTTATCGGCATAAATAATTAAAAGGAATTCTAGTATAATAAAGTATAAATGTTTCGTTTGTTAAAAAAGTTATCTGTGAATAAATGTTTCGTTTGTTAAAAAAGTTATCTGTGAATTAACAGATTAGTGGCAGTTACAGGTTTAACAAAAAAGAGAAATAAAGCTACAATTGCACGGAGTACAGTGTTGTGGTTTGTTTGGATATTCCCCCTAAATCTGAAAGTGAGTAATCAAGGTGAAAGTGTCTGAAGTGTCTGAAGGTCAAGAGTGACTTATCGACCCAGGTTTCTCCCGAATATATAACAAAATTGGCGCAGCCGGTAGGATAGTGGAAGCCTGCTTTTCGAAAAATCAAAAGTAGAAAAGTATAAGAGCTTTAAAATCCGCTATCCTGCGAACCTAAGGGGTTCCCTTGACGAAGCCACTCAGGCCAAGTCACCCCCAACACTCGGGTAGATACCATCTCTAGGCGCCTCTGCTCCAGGCGGGCAAGCGTTCACCCCAAATAGTGCACAGGCACCACCGAGGGATACTATCAGACACTCCAAAGAAGGAAGTGGAAAACCATCCAAAACCTCCCAGAAGGACGAGTACACAGCTCTAAAAACAGCCTGAAGCTCCAGCCAACCAGACGAACAAACGCTAGCAGTCAACGATCCGGAGTTGAAGAGGAAATCGAAGACGGCTCATAAGCCCCCTTTTCAACTAGATCCAGGGGAAGTTAAGACGGTCCAGGGCCCCCCCAGCTGCAAAAGAAAGCCGAAATCAACCGACAAAGGATTGAGAGGGAACTCGAAGGCGGTTAAAGAAACCCCCCTCTCAATTACAGCAAAGGGACCTAAGCAGGCAAGGAGCCCCCCTTTCACTGAACAGCGCATCATATGCCAGCCGACAATCCTGCTCTACCTCAGCAGGAACCAGAAACAGCAGCGAGGGAAAACTCTCCATCTTTAGCCGACGCGGGATCAACCCCAGGTGCCAATACACAGCACCCCGGTGAAGCTACATCATCCGCTGCAGGAGAAAAACCTCCACAGTTACCCCCAACAGGACCTAGACTTCGAAGCGGAACCGTTCTGCCAGGTCTGAATAGTCAAGTAAGTTTAGCTAAGTTTTTAAATAAATTATACGAGAGAGCGCGGGAATCGGATAAACTGACGATTACCCATTGTGACGCCTTAGATCACAAATTAAAAACAGAGCGTGAGACCAGACTCGTCAAGTTAAAGACCTTAAAAGAAAAAACAATACAGTTCCGAAAGGAACTAGAACAGTTTTCCGAATCTCGGCGCTCACTCAGTTTAGATCTAGGAAAGAATAAGAGTGTTAGGTTAAGTGACAGTGATAGTGATAGCGACAGTGACGGTGAAGTAGCTGAACCAACTCCCGAAGACCTGCTAATCGATTGGCTCGAAGAATCCTTAACGGAAATCAGCCCAGAAACAAGCCCAGCTAGTCCACCCAAATTTCAATTTCCAGTCAATAGACTACACATAATGGTGGATTACGCTAAAGTAGCTAAGCTCACAGCTCAACTCGTTCCCTTATTTTCGGGTGAAAGTACCCCACAATTGGGACGAGAATTACAAACCTTCATTGGCTGTTGCAAACAAACTATGCAGTGCCTTAATAATGAAGAAAAAGTGGCTTTCATTCAGGTCCTTCCTACAAGACTCAGAGGTGACGCATACCAATTATTCGCTTCAGACGTCCCTGCTTCATTTACTGAAGTAGAGGAACGTTTAAACAGAACGTATCTTCCCCGTGAGACATATCAGGAGCTGGTGAACAAACTAATTACCACCAGACAAAACCCGTTAGAATCTCTCACTGTGTTCATTACAAGATTGAAACAGTTGTTGACGATTTGCAACGAGGCAGCGACACAGAAGTATGGAGCTGAGGCAGTCCCTGCTGTGAAAACACAGCTGATGGATTTCGCCAAAAACGCTCTGAAAAGTGGAGTAACTAACCCACACCTGTGTCAATATTTGCTCACGCAGGGAGAAGGCGATTTAGAGTCACTAATTCAAAAAGCCTTGGACATGGAGAAATTACAACAAAGTGCTACATTCGTCCAGACTCCTCTGGTACAAGCTCCTCCAATGGCACCAGTAGACCCAGATCTACGAGTGCGAGCCTATTATAGAGCTCCGTATTATCAAATGCCATCAACACCTATGTTCGCATCACCTCGAGCTCCAAATCCAACCCAGTTTTCACGCAATGTGAATAACCCAGGTTCATCACAGTCACGACAAAGACCATTTACAAACACTGATGCCAGAAACTCGGATACAGATGCACTGGTCCGTAACATCACGTGTAATTTCTGCCAGCGAAAGGGTCATACATATACAGATTGCCTTAAGCGCAAGAACACCCCTTTCTGCTCAAACTGCAAAATCTATGGACATGACGTCCGTGATTGCAGAAAAAGTCAACAGACCCAACAAATTGTTCCTCCACGCCTCTCCAACAGATCTACACAAGAGCAACACAACACAAAAAGTCCTCAAGTCTTCAATATAAGACTCAAATGCACCTTTTGTGGTCGCCGAGGACATGCAGACGAAGACTGCCGCCAGAAGAAAAAATGGGAAGCCCGGAGTCAGGGAAACGACATGCAGTCGACCCAAAACTCCCCGGCTCGACTATAAACCCAACTAAAAAATTAAAAGGGTCACCTCAAGCGCCCGAATCCGGTGTCCCTACAGTGAAACTTCCACTGGACATAAGCCTTAACGGCCATACAAAACTAGTAGTGGACACTGGCGCTGAGGTTAGTATTATTAAGAAAAGAGCAATTAAGGACCTCAAGATAATTAATTCCAATGAGGCATGCACTTTACAGACCCCTTTTGGAACCGGAAAGACATTGGGAAATTGCAAGGGCAACTTCAATTTTAAAAATAAAATTCCCTGCAAGTTTCAGGTGGTACAAAACCTGCCAGGTCTTTCCGATGACGGCCTATTAGGAAACGATTTCCTATCAAACAATTGTAATGTTGAAGGCCCAAATAAAGCACTCAAGTTTCCTTGTACGGAAACAAATCCCGAAGAGTTCACCGTGCCCTTGTCATGCAAAACGGACAAGCTGTATTCCAGAAAAGCAGTCGAAGTGAGGTCACTTGCTGAAAAGATGGAACCTAAACAGGTTAAGCTATCTACATGCAGTGTCTCCAAGGCATCTCAACAGAGTAATGCTGGCTGCCAGGTTCAACAAGAGCCGACGGAATACGAAAAGAGCTGTCTGGGTGATCAAGAAACCAGCGATATGAGGCAGCATCTGGTTACTTTAGAGGAACCGATATGCATACCTGCTAGGTCACAAATTATCACCACAGTCCCGTTACGAGTGAAGGAAGAAATGCTCTGTTTATCTAAAGAGATAGGCGACGGAGTCTTCCTGGCCAATAGTTTACTCCCTACTGGGAAAGAAACAGTGCTAGTTGCCATACTCAACATTAACAATTTTAAAGTAGTCATCAACAGTTTATTATTACAACTGCTCCCTATACATGACTACGCCGTCATCCCAATAGGAGAAGCCGCTGATACACAACACGTTCTCAAGCCGAATAAATCGCAAGCGAGTAACATAAACATCAGTGAGCCTCCCAAGGCGGAACAGAAGTCAAGCAAAACTTCTTTCTCCAGAATACCTAGATATAAGTTACTAACGCGGCCCAAGAGCCCCATACAAGACGTGTGCGAGCTCAGTAAGACCCGAACAGAGGCAGCAATGACTCCACCGTCCAATAGAGTAAATTATAAAAAAATTTCGCGGTCCAAGAGCCCTATAAAAGATGCGAGCGAGATCCAGAAGCCGATAAACAAGATGCCGAGGACTCCTCCGTCTAGTTCACCTAGATTTAAGATAAATACGAGGCCAAAGAGCCCTATAACAGGTGCGTGTGAGCTCAGTAAGACCTACTCTCAGGCAAAGACGACTCCACCACCCAACCAAGTTAGTGTTAAGAAACAACAGTGGCCCAAGAGCCCTATCACAAGTGCGTGCGAGCTCAGTAAGACCTACTTAAAGGCAAAGTCGACTCCACCACTTAATAAAATTAGTATTAAGAATACAAGGTGCCCCCTGAGCTCGATAAAAGACGCGTGCGAGATCCGTAAGACCTCATTGAAGGCAAAGTTGGCTCCACCGTCAAATAGTATTAAGAGAACCAATTTTTCACGGCCTATTAGCCAAAATACAAAAGCGTGCGAGTACTCGGACCAATCAAAAGTACCCATAAAACATGGTACTCCACCATTAAAACTGCAGGAAGCCCATTCCCTGCCATTTAGTAATGTAAGTAAAACAGATAGTAAGTACACAACTACACCAAATGAGGAAAGAGACACAAGCTTTTCGGAAAACACAGCTATCTTACAACACGTAAAATACTTATTTCCGGATCATGAAGATCCCACACATACTCCGCGAGTCAACAGGTTAGACCAAGAGCTCAGCCTAGACCCAAACCTAAATGCGGAAGAAAAAGCTTCGATATCCGAACTCTGCTACGAGTACAATGATATCTTCTTTCTAAAAGGTGATAAGCTCACATACACAAATGCTATCACCCACAATATCCCTTTAATACAAGATCAAGCGCCCATAAACCAAAAGGCCTACAGACTACCAGAGACCCAGAGACAAGTGATCAACGAGCAATTAAGAGAAATGCTAGAAAACGGGATAGTCCAAACTAGCAAAAGCCCTTGGAATTCACCCTTATTAGTTGTCCCCAAAAAGACGGGACCCGATGGTGAAAAAAGGTGGCGCGTCGTTGTCGATTTTCGCAAATTGAATGAAAAGACAATTGGCGACGCATTTCCGCTACCCCGAATCGAGGATATTCTTGACCAACTAGGTCATGCCAGGTACTTTACCACTCTCGATTTGGCCAACGGCTATCATCAAGTCTTAGTCGACAAAAAAGATCGACATAAGACCGCTTTTAGCACTAATTACGGGCACTACGAATTTAAGCGTATGCCATTCGGACTCAAAGGAGCTCCCGCTACATTCCAACGCCTCATGAACTTCGTTCTGACAGGCCTACAAGGCCTCGAATGTTTCGTTTATCTTGACGACATCGTCATTTACGGGAAAAACCTAAATGACCACAATGATAAACTTCGTAAAGTCTTCAACAAATTGAGAGAGAACAACCTCAAACTGCAGCCAGAGAAGTGCCAGTTCTTGAGACGAGAAGTTGTTTACCTAGGGCACAAATGCTCTAGCGAAGGTGCATTACCAGACCCCAGCAAAACGGCCTGCGTCCAAACATTTCCTGTTCCCAGAACAGTAAGGCAAGTTCAGTCCTTTTTAGGACTCGCCAATTACTACAGGAAGTTCATTCCGGACTTCTCTAAAATCGTTCGTCCAATCACGAATTTACTCCGCAAGGACGTAAAATTCAATTGGACCGAGAAATGCCAAGAAGCATTTCAAAGCATTAAAAATGCTCTAATTTCCCCACCACTTTTGATCTATCCAGATTTCTCTAAACCCTTCAATCTTACAACGGACGCCAGTAACGAAGCATTAGGCGCTGTACTTTCCCAAGGAGAAGTGGGAAAAGACCAGCCTATCGCCTATGCCAGCCGAACGCTGAACAAAGCCGAAAAAAATTACTCCACTATTGAAAAGGAGTTATTGGCTATAGTCTGGGCCACTAGGAATTTCCGATGCTACCTCCAAGGCAGGAAATTCACGGTCTATACTGACCACAAGCCTCTCAAAGGTGTCTTTAACGTTAAAGACCCGACTTCCCGTTTGGTGAGATTTCACCACAAATTATCGGAATTCGATTATACCATCGAATATAAACCAGGGAAGTATAATACCAATGCGGATGCATTAAGCCGCATTCCACAAGTATTAATCGAAGACAATACAGGCAACACTTTAACGGTACAAGCCCAAGTCCACCACACTATGGACTCAGATGTGGAGGAAAGCTTTTCCCCAAGTAAAAAGAAAACAAAGAAACCCGCTCATTGCTTCGCCGTGACCAGAGCTCAAAAACAAAAAGCCCAAGAGGCCAATACTAGCTCCAGCGCTGAAACACCGCCCACGGCAGCGGAGGATAAAGAAACTAAACTCCCAGAGGCGGAAATACAACCCCCTGCTACGCTTGAACAAGAAATAAGTCCAGTCAAGGCACCTGAGATAATCACGAGCCCCAAGGAAGTTCAAACAATCCTAAAGGATTACCACGACTCTCCTTTCGGCGGCCATCAGGGTGTCATTAAGACTTATAAAAGAATCAGACGCAAGTATTGGTGGAGACACATGCTTAGCGATATAAAAAAGTACATAAAAAAATGCCCTAAGTGCCAAACAATGAAGGCATCGCCACAATTCAAGATGCCAATGGTAATAACGGACATCGCAGAACAACCTTTCGACAAGGTTTACCTCGATATAGTAGGTCCACTAGAAGGGACCATATCAGGTAATAAATATATCTTAACGTTTCAAGATAATCTCACCAAGTTTGTCGATTGGTATGCCATACCAAATGGAGAAGCAGTAACGGTGGCGCAAATCTTTTTCAATGAGATTGTCACGCGTTATCGCATTCCAAAGAGAATAGTCACCGATCAGGGAACTAATTTCCTGAGTGAGCTATTCAAGAAGGTCTGCAAACTGCTAAAGGTGAAGAAGTTACAAACTTCCGCATACCATCCACAGTCTAATGGAGCACTAGAACGTGCCCATAGACCATTAATCGAATATCTGCGTACAATCGTAGACGAGAATCCCAAAACATGGGATCAATTCCTACGAACCGCTGCATTCGTGTACAATAACAGTGTACACGAGGGTACTAAACTAACCCCGATGGATTGCCTTTACGGCTTCACAGCGGATGTCCCGACTAATTTAAAACGGGACCCTGAGCCCGTATATAACCACGAAAGTTATTACCATATGCTCAAATACAGATTACAAAGATCATATGCCACGGCTCGTAAAAATCTCTTAGCCAGCAAACAACGCTCAAAGGCATATTACGACAAAACAGTCAGGCCTCTCACTTTCCACCTAGGAGACAAAGTCCTCCTCAAAAGTGAAAGCCGCAAACACAAGTTGTCTCAAATCTGGGTTGGCCCATATCTGGTAATCAACGTACCTAGTCCAACAAACACCACCATAAAAATAGGCAAACGGCAGGTTGTAGTACACAACAACCGTTTAAAGCCCTATTACGAGTAGTACACTGGTACATACACCTTTAGAAAATAAGTCCCACTGAAACAAATTTTCGCCAGTTAAACTAATAACTACCTACTTAAAGGTTCCGTACTTGGGATTACTCCCTATGACTCATGAAGTCAAACTTTACCTAAATTTTATTTAAATTAATAAAAAATACGCTACGTAAATAAAACTGAACATATAACAAATAAACCCATTGTTGTAAATTAACCAATTCCCTAATTAAACTTTTGAAAGAATACAATGCTCATCTTTTGACGAGATTTAGCAGGAACCGGCTTACAGTCCTCCTATCCTGTTCTACCTCGTCTTTCTTTTAGCAAATAAGTTCCCATCATACAAAATTCTACAATTAAATTAAGTTCTTCTAGTTACACACACAAGATCATCTAGTACGACTAATTGACTAACGAAGCCTATCCTTCATTTTCTACAGAGCATGAAGCACATATTGGTGTTAATATGCTGCTTCCATCTGGCAATGGGACAAACTCAAACGGAAGCCTACACAATAAGTCCCCTGAACAATACAGGAATACTGTATGAGGACTTAGGAAAATTACAAGTATACCAGAGTACATGGAATATACTAACGGAGATCAACCTAAGGGAACTGGACAACCAAACGCTTATGGCAGAACAGGCGGAGCACTTAGTTCACCGACTATGTTCGAATCGCTCTCAAACCGATGAGCTATGCCTGGTACAGCAAAAACACGTTCATTCTCTCTTAGAAAATATCAAGAGAAGAACAAGTGTCATTCGAGAAGTGGTCCCCAAATCAAGATCAACAAGATCCATCTTCGATGGAATAGGCAATGCAATGCACTACCTATTCGGGACCATGGACAGCACTAATGAACAAGAGGTATACAGTCGACTCGAGGAGCTCGAAACAAATACAAAAGCACTAGCCGACCTGGAAAGACAGCAGATCAGTGTAGTCAAAACTACACTCCAACAAATTCAAAAGCCACTGACATCTCTGCAGGAAAGACAACGTCAAATAAATCTCCAGGTAAATAGAATGCAAAATATCACTGATGATTTACTAATGAGACAATTAAGGCAGGAGATAATTTCAAGCCTGACCTTACAAATTGTCGAGATTGAGTACAGGCAACAAGCCTTACTCGACATAATAATCTCCAGTAAAAATCACCAGTTGCATCCGCTAGTGGTGTCTCCCAAAAGTTTATTAGAGATATACCACAAGTCCCACGCTACTTGCCCAGATGCACAAAATTGTCTCTCCCTGTTATATCAGACAGCGGAAACAAAGGCTCGTATAGTCCAAGACAAATTAGTTATTAGAATACAACTTCCGATTTTCAATTTACCACGAATGAAGTTGTATAGGATACATAGTTTCCCTATCCATGTTAGTAAAAAACAATCATTGGTACCCGAAATACAGTACTCGCACGTAGCGCACCAGGTACAGACACAGGATATTCTATTGTTAAAAACACAAGATCTTAAAATCTTCAAAAAGATCACGCAATCTTCCAAAGAGGACACTTACATCGCTAAGCTAGGCATTCCCATAACAAAGGCTACAATGTCCAAAGAATGCGTAGTGAAGCTGCTCTTTAATCCATTAAAGGAAGAGCCACCGTGTCAATTTAGAGCGCAAATACCTCCCAGAGACCTACTTATTAAATTAAGTAAACCAAATTCTTGGATATTCTCGTTGATAGAACCAACAATTGTACACCTTCAGTGTACCCAACAATTCCTAACTTCAAAAATAGAAGGCCAAGGAATAATTACTATCAACCATCCCTGTCAATTACAAGTAGGATCACAAATCCTACATTATGAGGCAGAGAATATCCAGCAATTGAGTCTCAAACAACCCAACTACTTCCCAAATATCGCTCCATTAGAGCAAATGGTAGAAAAATATCTTAATGAAACCAAAGAAAAAATACCGTCGGAAGAAATACAGACAGAACTATATTCAGGAGATGACACTAACAGCATCATCCTAGAAGGTACCCAGTCATTAAAAGAACTGGACAAAAAATTAGAAAAGATAGTTCCTCATATCAGTCACCACCCTACACATGTCCTAGCTGCAACATCAGTATCCTTAACTGGTGTTGTCATCACATGTATGGTACTGTACCTGGTCGCCAAATGGCTAGTCCCATTCATAAAAAATTATCGTTCACGCAAGCCTAAGAAAACCCCAGAGGCGGAGGAACAAATCAAACAAATCGAAATAATCGAACCTACCCCTCTAAAAAGGACCCGCACCTTGCCACCTACTAGGTCAGTGCAAGTGGTATAGTATCACCACTTCAAATGGTCATCAGCATTATCACTGGTACTAGAACACAGAAAAAATAAATGTAAGGGGTTTCTATTAACCCCAAATAAATCAGTTAGTAATAATAAATAATAATGAAAACGAAAGGGGAGAGAACATAAATAAATAATTATTAAAGCCTAGACTTAAGGTAAAATAGGGTAATAATAACATATATATGTATACTCAAAACAAAAGGAAGTAAAAGATATCCTCCCCCGCTAGTGTTAAATAATAATAATAAACAATATAAATAAAAATAAATAAGAAAACAAAAATAGGATTACAAGTAAAATAAACAAAATAAATAATGTAATAAAACTAACCTAGCATAAAAATTAAATAACCACTAACATCAGAATAGAACATAATATACCAATAAATGTTAAAGCAGAAATACACATAATTAGCAACAACAAAAAAAAAAACAGTAGAAATTAGCAAAAAAATTTTAAATAAGTAAGAGATAAGAATAGAATAGGAATAAATATTTGAAAACAAACTTTAGAAAATAAGATGACAAAATTCCTTTTTTGTAAAATAAGAAAATATGTCAAGCCAAAAACCAGTGCGAATCCGATCAAGAACCGAACGACCGCGCCGACTAAATTAAGAGCCAAACACAAAAAAATCCTGAAAGGTGAATAGGAACATTAAAATAAAACTCATTTTTTTTTTAAAAGGGAAGAAACTTATATTTATTAATTATGAAGAAGAAGAAGGGATAGGATAGATACAAATTTTTCAATAAAAATAAAAAAAAAGAAGAGGGCACATTGATGCACTTAGATGGCTGGCTCTTCAAGATCCCAGTTCTCTGAACCTGCCACGTCGCCGACAAAATCTGCAGAGTCCCAATCGTCGGAAGCCGCGGGTTCTAACGCGACCTCGCCATATCCAGGTGGTGGCTCAGCATGATCTGCGTCCTCTTCTGATCCTGATGGAGAGCCAGGTGGAGTTGCGAAGAACATGGCATAAAGCGCCGCCACGGGGTCAGACTCAGAAAACATGCAACATCCGCAAAAACCATACTCCCCACTAATAACAAGGGTGCCACCTGAAAGTTTAAAATAAAGCATTAGCTAAAACCCAAGGATTTTATTTCTCTTTCGTTTACTCAGCTTACCTGAAGCGGACCAGCCCATGCCGCCATGAGGAATGGTAAACAAATTGGCCATATAAGTATGACCGGCCTCAGCAGGCTCCATCCAGGAAACCGCGGGCTCGGCATCCCGCTCGTGTAACAAAAGCTTGATGGGTCCCTGCCAATTGCGAGCTACCCGGGAGATACAAATACTGGTAATCCGGGCTGTTAGTAGGCTCGGGGGATACCAGGGATTTCGACCTAGCGCAACGCGGAACGTCATGTTGAATGAGCCAAAAATCTTATTGCAATGCCCAAATTTCTTATATGTTCCCGACCATCGATATATAAACAAAATCTTTCTCAACTGAGATAAGACGGACGGCATTAATCAAGAAATTTAAAACCTAAACATCTGGTCAATGCAATTGCGCTGACGTGCACAAAGTGATTTCCGTCTACACCCTCCCCTGAGTATTATTCCTCTTCAAAGAATAATACTCTTTTTCGAAGGGGGAAGGATTGTTATATATCTAAATTATCTAAAATAGATATTTTAAAAATAATTATAATTGATTAAATTTATTTAACCAACATACATAAGTATAAAGCTAATCATGCTTAAAATATGGTTAGCTTATCTCTCAGCAAAGCGAAAAATTGCCATCAGCAATTTCGTCACATTCCTTTGCACAAAACCAAAATATTTTCCCATAAGAACGACTTGGGAAAAATAGAAGTTTTAAGTTTCATCCCAAGTCGTTTCATTAGAAAAAACAAAAGCCCCACGACAAATCGTACATTCAGTAAGATTTGTCGTAAAAACGATATGTATGTACATACATACAAACATACATATCGGGCGCATAAAATTTTACGTCGGTGAAGACTGAAATGATCAAGTCTTCACCGAAAAAAGCTCTTATCAGCGAATTGTCGCAAGCTGCATACATTGTGATCACAACAATGTATGCACGATAGCACGACGATGGTTGGATATTTATGAAAATATCAAATTTCAATTTCAACCATCGTCCGTCGCGATAATTCTGGGCATGTTTAAACATGCCCAGCGGTAAATAATTTTCTCAGGATAGGAATGCTAATTAAGCATTTTCCTATCCTGAACAATTAGACTTGAGATTTAAAAAATCAAGTCTCGAGACAGTCGGTTTTTGAGCGCGAACGATATAGGAGTTGATTTTTGGATTGCGGTACGGTCGCCTCGCGAATGAATTTCCCGGTCTGTAAAATAGAAGAAAAAAAGATTGGTCGCCTTTGGCAAAATATTAGAAATGTTATCGGCATAAATAATTAAAAGGAATTCTAGTATAATAAAGTATAAATGTTTCGTTTGTTAAAAAAGTTATCTGTGAATAAATGTTTCGTTTGTTAAAAAAGTTATCTGTGAATTAACAGATTAGTGGCAGTTACAGGTTTAACAAAAAAGAGAAATAAAGCTACAATTGCACGGAGTACAGTGTTGTGGTTTGTTTGAATATTCCCCCTAAATCTGAAAGTGAGTAATCAAGGTGAAAGTGTCTGAAGTGTCTGAAGGTCAAGAGTGACTTATCGACCCAGGTTTCTCCCGAATATATAACAGCCTTTTCTATAGTAAATTTTTCAAAAAATAATTTTTTACTGTCGCAAATTTTAAATACGCCGAGGATTGCCTTTTCTATAGTAAATTTTTCAAAAAATAAATTTTTACTGTCGCAAGTTTTAAATACGCCGAGGATTGCCTTTTCTATAGTAAATTTTTCAAAACATAATTTTTTACTGTCGCAAATTTTAAATACGCCGAGGATTGCCTTTCCTATAGTGAATTTGTCAAAATAATATTTTTTACTGTCGCAAATTTTAAATACGCCGAGGATTGCCTTTTCTATAGTAAATTTTTCAAAAAGTAATTTTTTACTGTCGCAAATTTTAACTACTCCGAGGATTGCCTTTTCTATAGTGAATTTGTCAAAATAATATTTTTTATTGTCGCAAATTTTAAATACGCCGAGTATTGCCTTTTCTGTAGTAAATTTTTCAAAAAATTATTTTTTACTGTCGCAAATTTTAAATACGCCGAGGATTGCCTTTTCTATAGTGAATTTGTCAAAAAATAAATTTTTACTGTCGCAAGCTTTAAATACGCCGAGGATTGCCTTTTCTATACTGAATTTTTCAAAAAATTATTTTTTGCTGTCGCAAATTTTAAATACGCCGAGGATTGCCTTTTCTATAGTAAATTTTTCAAAACATAATTTTTTCCTGTCGCAAATTTTAAATACGCCGAGGATTGCCTTTTATATAGTAAATTTTTCAAAAAATAATTTTTTACTGTCGCAAATTTTAAATACGCCGAGGATTGCCTTTTCTATAGTAAATTTTTCAAAAAATAATTTTTTACTGTCGCAAATTTTAAATACGCCGTGGATTGCCTTTTCTATAGCAAATTTTTCAAAAAAAAAATTTTTGCTGTCGCAAATTTTAAATACGCCGAGGACTGCCTTTTCTATAGTAAATTTTTCAAAACATAATTTTTTACTGTCGCAAATTTTAAATACGCCGAGGATTGCCTTTTCTATAGTAAATTTTTCAAAACATAATTTTTTCCTGTCGCAAATTTTAAATACGCCGAGGATTGCCTTTTATATAGTAAATTTTTCAAAAAATCAATTTTTACTGTCGCAAGTTTTCAATACGCCGTGGATTGCCTTTTCTATAGTAAATTTTTCAAAACATAATTTTTTACTGTCGCAAGTTTTAAATACTCCGAGGATTGCCTTTTCTATAGTAAATTTTTCAAAAAATAATTTTTTACTGTCGCAAATTTTAAATACGCCGAGGATTGCCTTTTCTAAAGTAATTTTTTCAAAAAATTATTTTTTTTTGTCGCAAATTTTAAATACGCCGAGGATTGCCTTTTCTATAGTAAATTTTTCAAAAAATAATTTTTTACTGTCGCAAATTTTAAATACGCCGAGGATTGCCTTTTCTATAGTAAATTTTACAAAAAATAAATTTTTACTGTCGCAAGTTTTAAATACGCCGAGGATTGCCTTTTCTATAGTAAATTTATCAAAAAATCATTTTTTAATGTCGCAAATTTTAAATACGCCGAGGATTGCCTTTTCTATAGTAAATTTTTCAAAAAATAATTTTTTACTGTCGCAAATTTTAAATACGCCGAGGATTGCCTTTTCTATAGTAAATTTTTCAAAAAATAAATTTTTACTGCCGCAAGTTTTAAATACGCCGAGGATTGCCTTTTCTATAGTAAATTTTTCAAAACATAATTTTTTACTGTCGCAAATTTTAAATACGTCGAGGATTGCCTTTTCTATAGTGAATTTGTCAAAATAATATTTTTTACTGTCGCAAATTTTAAATACGCCGAGGATTGCCTTCTCTATAGTAAATTTTTCAAAAAATAATTTTTTACTGTCGCAAATTTTAAATACGCCGGTTATTGCCTTTTCTATAGTAATTTTTTCAACAAATAATTTTTTACTGTCGCAAATTTTAAATACGCTGAGGATTGCCTTTTCTATAGCAAATATTTCAAAAAATAATTTTTTAATTCGCAAATTTTAAATACGCCGAGGATTGCCTTTTCTATAGTAATTTTCTATAGTGAATTTGTCAAAATAATATTTTTTACTGTCGCAAATTATAAATACGCCGAGGATTGCCTTTTCTATAGTAAATTTTTCAAAACATAATTTTTTACTGTCGCAAATTTTAAATACGCCGAGGATTGCCTTTTCTATAGTAAATTTTTCAAAACATAATTTTTTCCTGTCGCAAATTTTAAATACGCCGAGGATTGCCTTTTATATAGTAAATTTTTCAAAAAATCAATTTTTACTGTCGCAAGTTTTCAATACGCCGTGGATTGCCTTTTCTATAGTAAATTTTTCAAAACATAATTTTTTACTGTCGCAAGTTTTAAATACTCCGAGGATTGCCTTTTCTATAGTAAATTTTTCAAAAAATAATTTTTTACTGTCGCAAATTTTAAATACGCCGAGGATTGCCTTTTCTATAGTAATTTTTTCAAAAAATTATTTTTTTTTGTCGCAAATTTTAAATACGCCGAGGATTGCCTTTTCTATAGTAAATTTTTCAAAAAATAATTTTTTACTGCCGCAAATTTTAAATACGCCGAGGATTGCCTTTTCTATAGTAAATTTTACAAAAAATAAATTTTTACTGTCGCAAGTTTTAAATACGCCGAGGATTGCCTTTTCTATAGTAAATTTATCAAAAAATCATTTTTTAATGTCGCAAATTTTAAATACGCCGAGGATTGCCTTTTCTATAGTAAATTTTTCAAAAAATAATTTTTTACTGTCGCAAATTTTAAATACGCCGAGGATTGCCTTTTCTATAGTAATTTTTTCAAAAAATTATTTTTTTTTGTCGCAAATTTTAAATACGCCGAGGATTGCCTTTTCTATAGTAAATTTTTCAAAAAATAATTTTTTACTGTCGCAAATTTTAAATACGCCGAGGATTGCCTTTTCTATAGTAAATTTTACAAAAAATAAATTTTTACTGTCGCAAGTTTTAAATACGCCGAGGATTGCCTTTTCTATAGTAAATTTATCAAAAAATCATTTTTTAATGTCGCAAATTTTAAATACGCCGAGGATTGCCTTTTCTATAGTAAATTTTTCAAAAAATAATTTTTTACTGTCGCAAATTTTAAATACGCCGAGGATTGCCTTTTCTATAGTAAATTTTTCAAAAAATAAATTTTTACTGCCGCAAGTTTTAAATACGCCGAGGATTGCCTTTTCTATAGTAAATTTTTCAAAACATAATTTTTTACTGTCGCAAATTTTAAATACGCCGAGGATTGCCTTTTCTATAGTAAATTTTCCAAAACATAATTTTTTTCCTGTCGCAAATTTTAAATACGCCGAGGATTGCCTTTTATATAGTAAATTTTTCAAAAAATCAATTTTTACTGTTGCAAGTTTTCAATACGCCGTGGATTGCCTTTTCTATAGTAAATTTTTCAAAACATAATTTTTTACTGTCGCAAGTTTTAAATACTCCGAGGATTGCCTTTTCTATAGTAAATTTTTCAAACAATAATTTTTTACTGTCGCAAATTTTAAATACGCCGAGGATTGCCTTTTCTATAGTAATTTTTTCAAAAAATTATTTTTTTTTGTCGCAAATTTTAAATACGCCGAGGATTGCCTTTTCTATACTGAATTTTTCAAAAAAATTATTTTTTGCTGTCGCAAATTTTAAATACGCCGAGGATTGCCTTCAATATAGTAAATTTTTCAAAAAATCAATTTTTACTGTCGCAAGTTTTCAATACGCCGTGGATTGCCTTTTCTATAGTAAATTTTTCAAACATAATTTTTTACTGTCGCAAGTTTAAAATACGCCGAGGATTGCCTTTTCTATAGTAAATTTTTCAAAAAATAATTTTTTACTGTCGCAAATTTTAAATACGCCGAGGATTGCCTTTTCTATAGTAAATTTTTCAAAAAATAATTTTTTACTGTCGCAAATTTTAAATACGCCGAGGATTGCCTTTTCTATAGTAAATTTTACAAAAAATAAATTTTTACTGTCGCAAATTTTAAATACGCCGAGGATTGCCTTTTCTATAGTAAATTTTTCAAAAAATAATTTTTTACCGTCGCAAATTTTAAATACACCGAGGATTGCCTTTTCTATAGTAAATTTTTCAAAAAATAATTTTTTACTGTCGCAAATTTTAAATACGCCGAGGATTGCCTTTTCTATAGTAAATTTTTCAAAAATAAATTTTTACTGTCGCAAATTTTAAATACGCCGAGGATTGCCTTTTCTATAGTAAATTTTCAAAAAATAATTTTTTACTCTCGCAAATTTTAAATACGCCGAGGATTGCCTTTTCTATAGTGAATTTGTCAAAATCATATTTTTTACGGTCGCAAATTTTAAATACGCCGAGGATTACCTTTTCTATAGTGAAT
The DNA here is from genome assembly GCA_963924295.1 of Dioctria rufipes. NCBI lineage: Eukaryota > Metazoa > Arthropoda > Insecta > Diptera > Asilidae > Dioctria > Dioctria rufipes. Next base: position 33,754 of record CAWUPM010001321.1, read on the forward strand.
TTGTCAAAAAATAAATTTTTACTGTGGCAAATTTTAAATATACCGAGGATTGCCTTTTCTATAGTGAATTTGTCAAAATCATATTTTATACGGTCGCAAATTTTAAATACGCCGAGGATTACCTTTTCTATAGTGAATTTGTCAAAAAATAAATTTTTACTGTGTCAAATTTAAATATACCGAGGATTGCCTTTTCTATAGTGAATTTGTCAAAAAATAAATTTTTACAGTGGCAAATTTTAAATATACCGATGATTGCCTTTTCTATACTGAATTTTTCAAAAAATTATTTTTTGCTGTCGCAAATTTTAATATACGCCGAGGATTGCCTTTTGTATAGTAAATTTTTCAAAAAATAATTTTTTACTGTCGCAAATTTTAAATACGCCGAGGATTGCCTTTTCTATAGAAAATTTTACAAAAAATAATTTTTTACTGTCGCAAATTTTAAATACGCCGAGCATTGCCTTTTCTATAGTAAATATTTAAAAAAATAATTTTTTACTGTCGCAAATTTTAAATACGCCGAGGATTGCCTTTTCTATAGTAAATTTTTCAAAAACTAATTTTTTTACTGTCGCAAATTTTAAATACACCGAGGATTGCCTTTTCTATAGTAAATTTTTCAAAAAATAACTTTTTACTGTCGCAAATTTTAAATACGCCGAGGATTGCCTTTTCTAAGTAAATTTTTCAAAACATAATTTTTTACTGTCGCAAATTTTAAACACGCCGAGGATTGCCTTTTCTATAGTAAATTTTTCAAAACATAATTTTTTCCTGTCGCAAATTTTAAATACGCCGAGGATTGCCTTTTATATAGTAAATTTTTCAAAAAATCAATTTTTACTGTCGCAAGTTTTCAATACGCCGTGGATTGCCTTTTCTATAGTAAATTTTTCAAAACTTAATTTTTTACTGTCGCAAGTTTTAAATACTCCGAGGATTGCCTTTTCTCTAGTAAATTTTTCATAAAATAATTTTTTACTGTCGCAAATTTTAAATACGCCGAGGATTGCCTTTTCTATAGTAATTTTTTCAAAAAATTATTTTTTACTGTCGCAAATTTTAAATACGCCGAGGATTGCCTTTTCTATAGTAAATTTTTCAAAAAATAATTTTTTACTGTCGCAAATTTTAAATACGCCGAGGATTGCCTTTTCTATAGTAAAATTTTACAAAAAATAAATTTTTACTGTCGCAAGTTTTAAATACGCCGAGGATTGCCTTTTCTATTGTAAATTATCAAAAAATCATTTTTTAATGTCGCAAATTTTAAATACGCCGAGGATTGCCTTTTCTATAGTAAATTTTTCAAAAAATAATTTTTTACTGTCGCAAATTTTAAATACGCCGAGGATTGCCTTTTCTATAGTAAATTTTTCAAAAAATAATTTTTACTGTCGCAAGTTTTAAATACGCCGAGGATTGCCTTTTCTATAGTAAAATTTTTCAAAACATAATTTTTTTACTGTCGCAATTTTTAAATACGCCGAGGATTGCCTTTTCTATAGTGAATTTGTCAAAATAATATTTTTTACTGTCGCAAATTTTAAATACGCCGAGGATTGCCTTTTCTATAGTAAATTTTTCAAAAAATAATTTTTTACTGTCGCAAATTTTAAATACGCCGAGGATTGCCTTTTCTATAGTAAATTTCTCAAAAAATAATTTTTACGGTCGCAAATTTTTAATACGCCGAGGATTACCTTTTCTATGGTGAATTTGTCAAAAAATAATTTTTTACTGTCGAAAATTTTAAATACCCCGAGGACTGCCTTTTCTATAGTGAATTTGCCAAAAAATAATTTTTTACTGTCGCAAATTTTAAATATACCGAGGATTGCCTTTTCTATAGTAAATTTATCAAAAAATCATTTTTTGCGGTCGCAAATTTTAAATACGCCGAGGATTGCCTTTTCTATAGTAAATTTTTCAAAAAATAATTTTTACTGTCGCAAATTTTAAATACGCCGAGGATTGCCTTTTCTATAGTAAATTTCTCAAAAAATAAATTTTTACTGTCGCAAGTTTTAAATACGCCGAGGATTGCCTTTTCTATAGTAAATTTTTCAAAAAATTATTTTTTACTGTCGCAAATTTTAAATACGCCGAGGATTGCCTTTTCTATAGTAAATTTTTCAAAAAATAATTTTTTACTGTCGCAAATTTTAAATACGCCGAGGATTGCCTTTTCTATAGTAAATTTTTCAAAAAATAAATTTTTACTGTCGCAAGTTTTAAATACGCCGAGGATTGCCTTTTCTATAGTAAATTTTTCAAAACATAATTTTTTTACGGTCGCAATTTTTAAATACGCCGAGGATTGCCTTTTCTATAGTGAATTTGTCAAAATAATATTTTTTACTGTCGCAAATTTTAAATACGCCGAGGATTGCCTTTTCTATAGTAAATTTTTCAAAAAATAATTTTTTACTGTCGCAAATTTTAAATACGCCGAGGATTGCCTTTTCTATAGTAATTTTTCAACAAATAATTTTTTACTGTCGCAAATTTTAAATACGCCGAGGATTGCCTTTTCTATAGTAAATTTCTCAAAAAATAATTTTTTACGCTCGCAAATTTTTAATACGCCGAGGATTACCTTTTCTATGGTGAATTTTTCAAAAATAAATTTTTACTGTCGCAAATTTTAAATACGCCGAGGATTGCCTTTTCTATAGTAAATTTCTCAAAAAATAATTTTTTACGGTCGCAAATTTTTAATACGCCGAGGATTACCTTTTCTATGGTGAATTTGTCAAAAAATAATTTTTTACTGTCGAAAATTTTAAATACCCCGAGGATTGCCTTTTCTATAGTGAATTTGCCAAAAAATAATTTTTTACTGTCGCAAATTTTAAATATACCGAGGATTGCCTTTTCTATAGTAAATTTATCAAAAAATCATTTTTTGCGGTCGCAAATTTTTAAATACGTCGAGGATTGCCTTTTCTATAGTAAATTTTTCAAAAAATAATTTTTTACTGTCGCAAATTTTAAATACGCCGAGGATTGCCTTTTCTATAGTTAATTTTTCAAAAAATAAATTTTTACTGTCGCAAGTTTTAAATACGCCGAGGATTGCCTTTTCTATAGTAAATTTTTCAAAACATAATTTTTTACTGTCGCAAATTTTAAATACGCCGAGGATTGCCTTTCCTATAGTGAATTTGTCAAAATAATATTTTTTACTGTCGCAAATTTTAAATACGCCGAGGATTGCCTTTTCTATAGTAAATTTTTCAAAAAGTAATTTTTTACTGTCGCAAATTTTAACTACTCCGAGGATTGCCTTTTCTATAGTGAATTTGTCAAAATAATATTTTTTATTGTCGCAAATTTTAAATACGCCGAGTATTGCCTTTTCTGTAGTAAATTTTTCAAAAAATTATTTTTTACTGTCGCAAATTTTAAATACGCCGAGGATTGCCTTTTCTATAGTGAATTTGTCAAAAAATAAATTTTTACTGTCGCAAGCTTTAAATACGCCGAGGATTGCCTTTTCTATACTGAATTTTTCAAAAAATTATTTTTTGCTGTCGCAAATTTTAAATACGCCGAGGATTGCCTTTTCTATAGTAAATTTTTCAAAACATAATTTTTTCCTGTCGCAAATTTTAAATACGCCGAGGATTGCCTTTTATATAGTAAATTTTTCAAAAAATAATTTTTTACTGTCGCAAATTTTAAATACGCCGAGGATTGCCTTTTCTATAGTAAATTTTTCAAAAAATAATTTTTTACTGTCGCAAATTTTAAATACGCCGTGGATTGCCTTTTCTATAGCAAATTTTTCAAAAAAAAAATTTTTGCTGTCGCAAATTTTAAATACGCCGAGGATTGCCTTTTCTATAGTAAATTTTTCAAAACATAATTTTTTACTGTCGCAAATTTTAAATACGCCGAGGATTGCCTTTTCTATAGTAAATTTTTCAAAACATAATTTTTTCCTGTCGCAAATTTTAAATACGCCGAGGATTGCCTTTTATATAGTAAATTTTTCAAAAAATCAATTTTTACTGTCGCAAGTTTTCAATACGCCGTGGATTGCCTTTTCTATAGTAAATTTTTCAAAACATAATTTTTTACTGTCGCAAGTTTTAAATACTCCGAGGATTGCCTTTTCTATAGTAAATTTTTCAAAAAATAATTTTTTACTGTCGCAAATTTTAAATACGCCGAGGATTGCCTTTTCTAAAGTAATTTTTTCAAAAAATTATTTTTTTTTGTCGCAAATTTTAAATACGCCGAGGATTGCCTTTTCTATAGTAAATTTTTCAAAAAATAATTTTTTACTGTCGCAAATTTTAAATACGCCGAGGATTGCCTTTTCTATAGTAAATTTTACAAAAAAATAAATTTTTACTGTCGCAAGTTTTAAATACGCCGAGGATTGCCTTTTCTATAGTAAATTTATCAAAAAATCATTTTTTAATGTCGCAAATTTTAAATACGCCGAGGATTGCCTTTTCTATAGTAAATTTTTCAAAAAATAATTTTTTACTGTCGCAAATTTTAAATACGCCGAGGATTGCCTTTTCTATAGTAAATTTTTCAAAAAATAAATTTTTACTGCCGCAAGTTTTAAATACGCCGAGGATTGCCTTTTCTATAGTAAATTTTTCAAAACATAATTTTTTACTGTCGCAAATTTTAAATACGTCGAGGATTGCCTTTTCTATAGTGAATTTGTCAAAATAATATTTTTTACTGTCGCAAATTTTAAATACGCCGAGGATTGCCTTCTCTATAGTAAATTTTTCAAAAAATAATTTTTTACTGTCGCAAATTTTAAATACGACCGAGGATTGCCTTTTCTATAGTAATTTTTTCAACAAATAATTTTTTACTGTCGCAAATTTTAAATACGCTGAGGATTGCCTTTTCTATAGCAAATATTTCAAAAAATAATTTTTTAATTCGCAAATTTTAAATACGCCGAGGATTGCCTTTTCTATAGTAATTTTCTATAGTGAATTTGTCAAAATAATATTTTTTACTGTCGCAAATTATAAATACGCCGAGGATTGCCTTTTCTATAGTAAATTTTTCAAAACATAATTTTTTACTGTCGCAAATTTTAAATACGCCGAGGATTGCCTTTTCTATAGTAAATTTTTCAAAACATAATTTTTTCCTGTCGCAAATTTTAAATACGCCGAGGATTGCCTTTTATATAGTAAATTTTTCAAAAAATCAATTTTTACTGTCGCAAGTTTTCAATACGCCGTGGATTGCCTTTTCTATAGTAAATTTTTCAAAACATAATTTTTTACTGTCGCAAGTTTTAAATACTCCGAGGATTGCCTTTTCTATAGTAAATTTTTCAAAAAATAATTTTTTACTGTCGCAAATTTTAAATACGCCGAGGATTGCCTTTTCTATAGTAATTTTTTCAAAAAATTATTTATTTTTGTCGCAAATTTTAAATACGCCGAGGATTGCCTTTTCTATAGTAAATTTTTCAAAAAATAATTTTTTACTGTCGCAAATTTTAAATACGCCGAGGATTGCCTTTTCTATAGTAAATTTTACAAAAAATAAATTTTTACTGTCGCAAGTTTTAAATACGCCGAGGATTGCCTTTTCTATAGTAAATTTATCAAAAAATCATTTTTTAATGTCGCAAATTTTAAATACGCCGAGGATTGCCTTTTCTATAGTAAATTTTTCAAAAAATAATTTTTTACTGTCGCAAATTTTAAATACGCCGAGGATTGCCTTTTCTATAGTAATTTTTTCAAAAAATTATTTTTTTTTGTCGCAAATTTTAAATACGCCGAGGATTGCCTTTTCTATAGTAAATTTTTCAAAACATAATTTTTTCCTGTCGCAAATTTTAAATACGCCGAGGATTGCCTTTTATATAGTAAATTTTTCAAAAAATCAATTTTACTGTCGCAAGTTTTCAATACGCCGTGGATTGCCTTTTCTATAGTAAATTTTTCAAAACATAATTTTTTACTGTCGCAAGTTTTAAATACTCCGAGGATTGCCTTTTCTATAGTAAATTTTTCAAAAAATAATTTTTTACTGTCGCAAATTTTAAATACTCCGAGGATTGCCTTTTCTAAAGTAATTTTTTCAAAAAATTATTTTTTACTGTCGCAAATTTTAAATACGCCGAGGATTGCCTTTTCTATAGTAAATTTTACAAAAAATAAATTTTTACTGTCGCAAGTTTTAAATACGCCGAGGATTGCCTTTTCTATAGTAAATTTATCAAAAAATCATTTTTTAATGTCGCAAATTTTAAATACGCCGAGGATTGCCTTTTCTATAGTAAATTTTTCAAAAAATAATTTTTTACTGTCGCAAATTTTAAATACGCCGAGGATTGCCTTTTCTATAGTAAATTTTTCAAAAAATAAATTTTTACTGCCGCAAGTTTTAAATACGCCGAGGATTGCCTTTTCTATAGTAAATTTTTCAAAACATAATTTTTTACTGTCGCAAATTTTAAATACGTCGAGGATTGCCTTTTCTATAGTGAATTTGTCAAAATAATATTTTTTACTGTCGCAAATTTTAAATACGCCGAGGATTGCCTTCTCTATAGTAAATTTTTCAAAAAATAATTTTTTACTGTCGCAAATTTTAAATACGCCGAGGATTGCCTTTTCTATAGTAATTTTTTCAACAAATAATTTTTTACTGTCGCAAATTTTAAATACGCTGAGGATTGCCTTTTCTATAGCAAATATTTCAAAAAATAATTTTTTAATTCGCAAATTTTAAATACGCCGAGGATTGCCTTTTCTATAGTAATTTTCTATAGTGAATTTGTCAAAATAATATTTTTTACTGTCGCAAATTATAAATACGCCGAGGATTGCCTTTTCTATAGTAAATTTTTCAAAACATAATTTTTTACTGTCGCAAATTTTAAATACGCCGAGGATTGCCTTTTCTATAGTAAATTTTTCAAAACATAATTTTTTCCTGTCGCAAATTTTAAATACGCCGAGGATTGCCTTTTATATAGTAAATTTTTCAAAAAATCAATTTTTACTGTCGCAAGTTTTCAATACGCCGTGGATTGCCTTTTCTATAGTAAATTTTTCAAAACATAATTTTTTACTGTCGCAAGTTTTAAATACTCCGAGGATTGCCTTTTCTATAGTAAATTTTTCAAAAAATAATTTTTTACTGTCGCAAATTTTAAATACGCCGAGGATTGCCTTTTCTATAGTAATTTTTTCAAAAAATTATTGTTTTTTGTCGCAAATTTTAAATACGCCGAGGATTGCCTTTTCTATAGTAAATTTTTCAAAAAATAATTTTTTACTGTCGCAAATTTTAAATACGCCGAGGATTGCCTTTTCTATAGTAAATTTTACAAAAAATAAATTTTTACTGTCGCAAGTTTTAAATGCGCCGAGGATTGCCTTTTCTATAGTAAATTTATCAAAAAATCATTTTTTAATGTCGCAAATTTTAAATACGCCGAGGATTGCCTTTTCTATAGTAAATTTTTCAAAAAATAATTTTTTACTGTCGCAAATTTTAAATACGCCTAGGATTGCCTTTTCTATAGTAAATTTTTCAAAAAATAAATTTTTACTGCCGCAAGTTTTAAATACGCCGAATATTGCCTTTTCTATAGTAAATTTTTCAAAACATAATTTTTTACTGTCGCAAATTTTCAATACGCCGAGGATTGCCTTTTCTATAGTAAATTTTCCAAAACATAATTTTTTCCTGTCGCAAATTTTAAATACGCCGAGGATTGCCTTTTATATAGTAAATTTTTCAAAAAATCAATTTTTACTGTCGCAAGTTTTCAATACGCCGTGGATTGCCTTTTCTATAGTAAATTTTTCAAAACATAATTTTTTACTGTCGCAAGTTTTAAATACTCCGAGGATTGCCTTTTCTATAGTAAATTTTTCAAAAAATAATTTTTTACTGTCGCAAATTTTAAATACGCCGAGGATTGCCTTTTCTATAGTAATTTTTTCAAAAAATTATTTTTTTTTGTCGCAAATTTTAAATACGCCGAGGATTGCCTTTTCTATACTGAATTTTTCAAAAAATTGTTTTTGCTGTCGCAAATTTTAAATACGCCGAGGATTGCCTTTTATATAGTAAATTTTTCAAAAAATCAATTTTTACTGTCGCAAGTTTTCAATACGCCGTGGATTGCCTTTTCTATAGTAAATTTTTCAAAACATAATTTTTTACTGTCGCATGTTTTAAATACGCCGAGGATTGCCTTTTCTATAGTAAATTTTTCAAAAAATAATTTTTTACTGTCGCAAATTTTAAATACGCCGAGGATTGCCTTTTCTATAGTAAATTTTCAAAAAATAATTTTTTACTGTCGCAAATTTTAAATACGCCGAGGATTGCCTTTTCTATAGTAAATTTTACAAAAAATAAATTTTTACTGTCGCAAATTTTAAATACGCCGAGGATTGCCTTTTCTATAGTAAATTTTTCAAAAAATAATTTTTTACCGTCGCAAATTTTAAATACACCGAGGATTGCCTTTTCTATAGTAAATTTTTCAAAAAATAATTTTTTACTGTCGCAAATTTTAAATACGCCGAGGATTGCCTTTTCTATAGTCAATTTTTCAAAAAATAAATTTTTACTGTCGCAAATTTTAAATACGCCGAGGATTGCCTTTTCTATAGTAAATTTTTCAAAAAATAATTTTTTACTCTCGCAAATTTTAAATACGCCGAGGATTGCCTTTTCTATAGTGAATTTGTCAAAATCGTATTTTTTACGGTCGCAAATTTTAAATACGCCGAGGATTACCTTTTCTATAGTGAATTTGTCAAAAAATAAATTTTTACTGTGGCAAATTTTAAATATACCGAGGATTGCCTTTTCTATAGTGAATTTGTCAAAATCATATTTTATACGGTCGAAAATTTTAAATACGCCGAGGATTACCTTTTCTATAGTGAATTTGTCAAAAAATAAATTTTTACTGTGTCAAATTTTAAATATACCGAGGATTGCCTTTTCTATAGTGAATTTGTCAAAAAATAAATTTTTTACAGTGGCAAATTTTAAATATACCGATGATTGCCTTTTCTATACTGAATTTTTCAAAAAATTATTTTTTGCTGTCGCAAATTTTAAATACGCCGAGGATTGCCTTTTGTATAGTAAATTTTTCAAAACATAATTTTTTCCTGTCGCAAATTTTAAATACGCCGAGGATTGCCTTTTATATAGTAAATTTTTCAAAAAATTATTTTTTACTGTCGCAAATTTTAAATACGCCGAGGATTGCCTTTTCTATAGTAAATTTTACAAAAAATAATTTTTTACTGTCGCAAATTTTAAATACGCCGAGCATTGCCTTTTCTATAGTAAATATTTCAAAAAATTATTTTTTACTGTCGCAAATTTTAAATACGCCGAGGATTGCCTTTTCTATAGTAAATTTTTCAAAAACTAATTTTTTACTGTCGCAAATTTTAAATACACCGAGGATTGCCTTTTCTATAGTAAATTTTTCAAAAAATAACTTTTTACTGTCGCAAATTTTAAATACGCCGAGGATTGCCTTTTCTAAGTAAATTTTTCAAAACATAATTTTTTACTGTCGCAAATTTTAAACACGCCGAGGATTGCCTTTTCTATAGTAAATTTTTCAAAACATAATTTTTTCCTGTCGCAAATTTTAAATACGCCGAGGATTGCCTTTTATATAGTAAATTTTTCAAAAAATCAATTTTTACTCTCGCAAGTTTTCAATACGCCGTGGATTGCCTTTTCTATAGTAAATTTTTCAAAACTTAATTTTTTACTGTCGCAAGTTTTAAATACTCCGAGGATTGCCTTTTCTCTAGTAAATTTTTCAAAAAATAATTTTTTACTGTCGCAAATTTTAAATACGCCGAGGATTGCCTTTTCTATAGTAATTTTTTCAAAAAATTATTTTTTACTGTCGCGAATTTTAAATACGCCGTGGATTGCCTTTTCTATAGTAAATTTTCAAAAAATAATTTTTTACTGTCGCAAATTTTAAATACGCCGAGGATTGCCTTTTCTATAGTAAATTTTACAAAAAATAAATTTTTACTGTCGCAAGTTTTAAATACGCCGAGGATTGCCTTTTCTATAGTAAATTTATCAAAAAAATCATTTTTTAATGTCGCAAATTTTAAATACGCCGAGGATTGCCTTTTATATAGTAAATTTTTCAAAAAATCAATTTTTACTGTCGCAAGTTTTCAATACGCCGTGGATTGCCTTTTCTATAGTAAATTTTTCAAAACATAATTTTTTACTGTCGCAAGTTTTAAATACTCCGAGGATTGCCTTTTCTATAGTAAATTTTTCAAAAAATAATTTTTTACTGTCGCAAATTTTAAATACGCCGAGGATTGCCTTTTCTATAGTAATTTTTTCAAAAAATTATTTTTTTTTGT
>CAWUPM010001322.1:0-49812 GCA_963924295.1 Dioctria rufipes
GCAATCCTCGGCGTATTTAAAATTTGCGACAGTAAACAATTATTTTTTGAAAAATTTACTATAGAAAAGGTAATCCTCGGCGTATTTAAAATTTGCGACAGTAAAAAAATATTTTTTGAAAAATTTACTATAGAAAAGGCAATCCTCGGGGTATTTAAAATTTTCGACAGTAAAAAATTATTTTTTGACAAATTCACTATAGAGAAGCCAATCCTCGGTATATTTAAAATTTGCCACAGTAAAAATTTATTTTTTGACAAATTCACTATAGAAAAGGCAATCCTCGGCTTATTTAAAATTTGCCACAGTAAAAAATTATTTTTTGAAAAATTTGCTATAGAAAAGGCAATCCTCGGCGTATTTAAAATTTGCGACAGTAAAAAATTATTTTTTGAAAAATTTACTATAGAAAAGGCAATCCTCGGCGTATTTAAAATTTGCGACAATAAAGAATAATTTTTTGAAAAATTCACTATAGAAAAGGCAATCCTCGGTATATTTAAAATTTGCGACAGTAAAAAATTATATTTTGGCAAATTCACTATCGAAAAGGCAATCCTCGGGGTATTTAAAATTTTCGACAGTAAAAAATTATTTTTTGACAAATTCACCATAGAATACGTAATCCTCGGCGTATTTAAAATTTGTGACAGTAAAAAATAATTTTTTGAAAAATTTACTATAGAAAAGGCAATCCTGGGCGTATTTAAAATTTGCGACAGTAAACAATTATTTTTTGAAAAATTTACTATAGAAAAGGTAATCCTCGGCGTATTTAAAATTGGCGACAGTAAAAAAATATTTTTTGAAAAATTTACTATAGAAAAGGCAATCCTCGGGGTATTTAAAATTTTCGACAGTAAAAAATTATTTTTTGACAAATTCACTATAGAAAAGGCAATCCTCGGTATATTTAAAATTTGCCACAGTAAAAATTTATTTTTTGACAAATTCACTATAGAAAAGGCAATCCTCGGCGTATTTAAAATTTGCGACCGTAAAAAATATTATTTTGACAAATTCACTATAGAAAAGGCAATCCTCGGCGTATTTAAAATTTGCGAGAGCAAAAATTATTTTTTGAAAAATTTACTATAGAAAAGGCAATCCTCGGCGTATTTTAAATTTGCGACAGTAAAAAATTATTTTTTGGAAAATTTACTATAGAAAAGGCAATCCTTCGGCGTATTTAAAATTTGCGACAATAAAGAATAATTTTTTGAAAAATTCACTATAGAAAAGGAAATCCTCGGTATATTTAAAATTTGCGACAGTAAACAATTATATTTTGGCAAATTCACTATCGAAAAGGCAATCCTCGGGGTATTTAAAATTTTCGACAGTAAAAAATTATTTTTTGACAAATTCACCATAGAAAACGTAATCCTCGGCGTATTTAAAATTTGCGACAGCAAAAAATATTTTTTTCAAAAATACACTATAGAAAGGGCAATCATCGGTATGTTTAAAATTTGCCACTGTAAAAATTTATTTTTTGACAAATTCACTATAGAAAAGGCAATCCTCGGTATATTTAAAATTTGCCACAGTAAAAATTTACTTTTTGCCAAATTCACTATAGAAAAGGCAATCCTCGGCGTATTTAAAATTTGCGACCGTAAAAAATATTATTTTGACAAATTCACTATAGAAAAGGCAATCCTCGGCGTATTTAAAATTTGCGAGAGTAAAAAATAATTTTTTGAAAAATTTACTATAGAAAAGGCAATCCTCGGCGTATTTAAAATTTGCGACAGTAAAAAATTATTTTTTGAAAAATTTACTAAGGAAAAGGCAATCCTCGGCGTATTTAAAATTTGCGACAATAAAGAATAATTTTTTGAAAAATTTACTATAGAAAAGGCAATCCTCGGCGTATTTAAAATTTGCGACAGCAAACAATTATTTTTTGAAAAATTTACTATAGAAAAGGTAATCCTCGGCGTATTTAAAATTTGCGACAGTAAAAAAATATTTTTTGAAAAATTTACTATAGAAAAGGCAATCCTCGGCGTATTTAAAATTTGCGACCGTAAAAAATATTATTTTGACAAATTCACTATAGAGAAGGCAATCCTCGGCGTATTTAAAATTTGCGACAGCAAAAAATTATTTTTTGAAAAATTTACTATAGAAAAGGCAATTCTCGGCGTATTTAAAATTTGCGACAGTAAAAAATTATTTTTTGAAAAATTTACTATAGAAAAGGCAATCCTCGGCGTATTTAAAATTTGCGACAGTAAAAAATTATTTTTTGAAAAATTTACTAAAGAAAAGGCAATCCTCGGCGTATTTAAAATTTTCGACAGTAAACAATTATTTTTTGAAAAATTTACTATAGAAAAGGCAATCCTCGGCGTATTTAAAATTTGAGACAGTAAAAAATATTTTTTGAAAAATTTACTATGGAAAAGGCAATCCTCGGGGTATTTTAAATTTTCGACAGTAAAAAATTATTTTTTGACAAATTCACCATAGGAAAGGTAATCCTCGGCGTATTTAAAATTTGTGACAGTAAAAAATAATTTTTCGAAAAATTTACTATACAAAAGGCAATCCTCGGCGTATTTAAAATTTGCTACAGCAAAAAATAATTTTTTGAAAAATTCACTATAGAAAAGTCAATCATCGGTATATTTAAAATTTGCCACTGTAAAAATTTATTTTTTGACAAATTCACTATAGAAAAGGCAATCCTCGGTATATTTAAAATTTGCCACAGTAAAAATTTATTTTTTGACAAATTCACTATAGAAAAGGCAATCCTCGGCGTATTTAAAATTTGCGACAGTAAAAAATTATTTTTTGAGAAATTTACTATAGAAAAGGCAATCCTCGGCGTATTTAAAATTTGCGACAGCAAAAAATAATTTTTCGAAAAATTCACTATAAAAAAGGCAATCATCGGTATATTTAAAATTTGCCACTGTAAAAATTTATTTTTTGACAAATTCACTATAGAAAGGCAATCCTCGGCGTATTTAAAATTTGCGACCGTAGAAAATATTATTTTGATAAATTCACTATAGAAAGGGTAATCCTCGGCGTATTTAAAATTTGCCACAGTAAAAATTTACTTTTTGAGAAATTCACTATAGAAAAGGCAATCCTCGGCGTATTTAAAATTTGCGACCGTAAAAAATATTATTTTGACAAATTCACTATAGAAAAGGCAATCCTCGGCGTATTTAAAATTTGCGAGAGTAAAAAATTATTTTTTGAAAAATTTACTATAGAAAAGGCAATCCTCGGCGTATTTAAAATTTGCGACAGTAAAAAATTATTTTTTGAAAAATTTACTAAAGAAAAGGCAATCCTCGGCGTATTTAAAATTTGCGACAATAAAGAATAATTTTTTGAAAAATTTACTATAGAAAAGGCAATCCTCGGCGTATTTAAAATTTGCGACAGTAAACAATTATTTTTTGAAAAATTTACTATAGAAAAGGTAATCCTCGGCGTATTTAAAATTTGCGACAGTAAAAAAATATTTTTTGAAAAATTTACTATAGAAAAGGCAATCCTCGGGGCATTTAAAATTTTCGACAGTAAAAAATTATTTTTTGACAAATTCACTATAGAAAAGGCAATCCTCGGTATATTTAAAATTTGCCACAGTAAAAATTTATTTTTTGACAAATTCACTATAGAAAAGGCAATCCTCGGCGTATTTAAAATTTGCGACCGTAAAAAATATTATTTTGAAAAATTCACTATAGAAAAGGCAATCCTCGGCGTATTTAAAATTTGCGACAGTAAAAAATTATTTTTTGAAAAATTTACTATAGAAAAGGCAATCCTCGGCGTATTTAAAATTTGCGACAATAAAGAATAATTTTTTGAAAAATTCACTACAGAAAAGGCAATCCTCGGTATATTTAAAATTTGCGACAGTAAAAAATTATATTTTGGCAAATTCACTATCGAAAGGGCAATCCTCGGGGTATTTAAAATTTTCGACAGTAAAAAATTATTTTTTGACAAATTCACCATAGAAAACGTAATCCTCGGCGTATTTAAAATTTGCGACAGCAAAAAATAATTTTTTCAGAAATACACTATAGAAAGGGCAATCATCGGAATATTTAAAATTTGCCACTGTAAAAATTTATTTTTTGACAAATTCACTATAGAAAAGGCAATCCTCGGTATATTTAAAATTTGCCACAGTAAAAATTTACTTTTTGACAAATTCACTATAGAAAAGGCAATCCTCGGCGTATTTAAAATTTGCGACCGTAAAAAATATTATTTTGACAAATTCACTATAGAGAAGGCAATCCTCGGCGTATTTAAAATTTGCGACAGCAAAAAATTATTTTTTGAAAAATTTACTATAGAAAAGGCAATTCTCGGCGTATTTAAAATTTGCGACAGTAAAAAATTATTTTTTGAAAAATTTACTATAGAAAAGGCAATCCTCGGCGTATTTAAAATTTGCGACAGTAAAAAATTATTTTTTGAAAAATTTACTATAGAAAAGGCAATCCTCGGCGTATTTAAAATTTGCGACAGTAAACAATTATTTTTTGAAAAATTTACTATAGAAAAGGTAATCCTCGGCGTATTTAAAATTTGCGACAGTAAAAAAATATTTTTTGAAAAATTTACTATAGAAAAGGCAATCCTCGGGGTATTTAAAATTTTCGACAGTAAAAAATTATTTTTTGACAAATTCACTATAGAAAAGCCAATCCTCGGTATATTTAAAATTTGCCACAGTAAAAATTTATTTTTTGACAAATGCACTATAGAAAAGGCAATCCTCGGCTTATTTAAAATTTGCCACAGTAAAAAATTATTTTTTGAAAAATTTGCTATAGAAAAGGCAATCCTCGGCGTATTTAAAATTTGCGACAGTAAAAAATTATTTTTTGAAAAATTTACTATAGAAAAGGCAATCCTCGGCGTATTTAAAATTTGCGACAATAAAGAATAATTTTTTGAAAAATTCACTATAGAAAAGGCAATCCTCGGTATATTTAAAATTTGCGACAGTAAAAAATTATATTTTGGCAAATTCACTATCGAAAAGGCAATCCTCGGGGTATTTAAAATTTTCGACAGTAAAAAATTATTTTTTGACAAATTCACCATAGAATACGTAATCCTCGGCGTATTTAAAATTTGTGACAGTAAAAAATAATTTTTTGAAAAATTTACTATAGAAAAGGCAATCCTGGGCGTATTTAAAATTTGCGACAGTAAACAATTATTTTTTGAAAAATTTACTATAGAGAAGGTAATCCTCGGCGTATTTAAAATTTGCCACAGTAAAAATTTATTTTTTGACAAATTCACTATAGAAAAGGCAATCCTCGGCGTATTTAAAATTTGCGACCGTAAAAAATATTATTTTGACAAATTCACTATAGAAAAGGCAATCCTCGGCGTATTTAAAATTTGCGAGAGTAAAAAATTATTTTTTGAAAAATTTACTATAGAAAAGGCAATCCTCGGCGTATTTTAAATTTGCGACAGTAAAAAATTATTTTTTGAAAAATTTACTATAGAAAAGGCAATCCTTCGGCGTATTTAAAATTTGCGACAATAAAGAATAATTTTTTGAAAAATTCACTATAGAAAAGGAAATCCTCGGTATATTTAAAATTTGCAACAGTAAAAAATTATATTTTGGCAAATTCACTATCGAAAAGGCAATCCTCGGGGTATTTAAAATTTTCGACAGTAAAAAATTATTTTTTGACAAATTCACCATAGAAAACGTAATCCTCGGCGTATTTAAAATTTGCGACAGCAAAAAATATTTTTTTCAAAAATACACTATAAAAAGGGCAATCATCGGTATGTTTAAAATTTGCCACTGTAAAAATTTATTTTTTGACAAATTCACTATAGAAAAGGCAATCCTCGGTATATTTAAAATTTGCCACAGTAAAAATTTACTTTTTGACAAATTCACTATAGAAAAGGCAATCCTCGGCGTATTTAAAATTTGCGACCGTAAAAAATATTATTTTGACAAATTCACTATAGAAAAGGCAATCCTCGGCGTATTTAAAATTTGCGAGAGTAAAAAATTATTTTTTGAAAAATTTACTATAGAAAAGGCAATCCTCGGCGTATTTAAAATTTGCGACAGTAAAAAATTATTTTTTGAAAAATTTACTAAAGAAAAGGCAATCCTCGGCGTATTTAAAATTTGCGACAATAAAGAATAATTTTTTGAAAAATTTACTATAGAAAAGGCAATCCTCGGCGAATTTAAAATTTGCGACAGTAAACAATTATTTTTTGAAAAATTTACTATAGAAAAGGTAATCCTCGGCGTATTTAAAATTTGCGACAGTAAAAAAATATTTTTTGAAAAATTTACTATAGAAAAGGCAATCCTCGGCGTATTTAAAATTTGCGACCGTAAAAAATATTATTTTGACAAATTCACTATAGAGAAGGCAATCCTCGGCGTATTTAAAATTTGCGACAGCAAAAAATTATTTTTTGAAAAATTTACTATAGAAAAGGCAATTCTCGGCGTATTTAAAATTTGCGACAGTAAAAAATTATTTTTTGAAAAATTTACTATAGAAAAGGCAATCCTCGGCGTATTTAAAATTTGCGACAGTAAAAAATTATTTTTTGAAAAATTTCCTAAAGAAAAGGCAATCCTCGGCGTATTTAAAATTTTCGACAGTAAACAATTATTTTTTGAAAAATTTACTATAGAAAAGGCAATCCTCGGCGTATTTAAAATTTGCGACAGTAAAAAATATTTTTTGAAAAATTTACTATGGAAAAGGCAATCCTCGGGGTATTTAAAATTTTCGACAGTAAAAAATTATTTTTTGACAAATTCACCATAGGAAAGGTAATCCTCGGCGTATTTAAAATTTGTGACAGTAAAAAATAATTTTTCGAAAAATTTACTATACAAAAGGCAATCCTCGGCGTATTTAAAATTTGCTACAGCAAAAAATAATTTTTTGAAAAATTCACTATAGAAAAGTCAATCATCGGTATATTTAAAATTTGCCACTGTAAAAATTTATTTTTTGACAAATTCACTATAGAAAAGGCAATCCTCGGTATATTTAAAATTTGCCACAGTAAAAATTTATTTTTTGACAAATTCACTATAGAAAAGGCAATCCTCGGCGTATTTAAAATTTGCGACAGTAAAAAATTATTTTTTGAGAAATTTACTATAGAAAAGGCAATCCTCGGCGTATTTAAAATTTGCGACAGCAAAAAATAATTTTTTGAAAAATTCACTATAAAAAAGGCAATCATCGGTATATTTAAAATTTGCCACTGTAAAAATTTATTTTTTGACAAATTCACTATAGAAAGGCAATCCTCGGCGTATTTAAAATTTGCGACCGTAGAAAATATTATTTTGATAAATTCACTATAGAAAGGGTAATCCTCGGCGTATTTAAAATTTGCGACAGTAAAAAATTATTTTTTGAAAACTTTACTATAGAAAAGGCAATCCTCGGCGTATTTAAAATTTGCGACAGTAAAAAATTATTTTTTGAAAAATTTACTATAGAAAAGGCAATCCTCGGCGTATTTAAAATTTGCGGCAGTAAAAAATTATTTTTTGAAAAATTTACTATAGAAAAGGCAATCCTCGGCGTATTTAAAATTTGCGACAATAAAAATTATTTTTTGAAAAATTTTTTATAGAAAAGGCAATACTCGGCGTATTTAAAATTTGCGACAGTAAAAAATTATTTTTTGAAAAATTTACAATAGAAAAGGCAATCCTCGGCGTATTTAAAATTTGCGACAGTAAAAAATTATTTTTTGAAAAATTTACTATAGAAAAGGCAATCCTCGGCGTATTTAAAATTTGCGACAGTAAAAAATTATTTTTTGAAAAATTTACTATAGAAAAGGCAATCCTCGGCGTATTTAAAATTTGCGACAGCAAAAAAAATATTTTTTGAAAAATTTACTATAGAAGAGGCAATCCTCGGCGTATTTAAAATTTGCGACAGTAAAAAATTATTTTTTGAAAAATTTACTATAGAAAAGGCAATCCTCGGCGTATTTAAAATTTGCGACAGTAAAGAATTATTTTTTGAAAAATTTACTATAGAAAATGCAATCCTCGGCGTATTTAAAATTTGCGACAGCAAAAAATAATTTTTGGAAAAATTCACTATAGAAAAGGCAATCATCGGTATATTTAAAATTTGCCACTGTAAAAATTTATTTTTTGAAAAATTCAATATAGAAAAGGCAATCCTCGGCGTATTAAAAATTTGCGACCGTAAAAAATAATTTTTTGAGAAATTTACTATAGAAAAGGCAATCTTCGGTATATTTAAAATTTGCGACAGTAAAAAATTATTTTTTGGAAAATACACCATAGAAAAGGCAATCCTCGGGGTATTTAAAATTTTCCACAGTAAAAAATTATTTTTTGAAAAATTCATTATAGAAAAGGCAATCCTCGGTATATTTAAAATTTGCGACAGTAGAAAATTATATTTTGGCAAATTCACTATCGAAAAGGCAATCCTCGGGGTATTTAAAATTTTCCACAGTAAAAAATTATTTTTTGACAAATTCACCATAGAAAACGTAATCCTCGGCGTATTTAAAATTTGTGACAGTAAAAAATAATTTTTTGAAAAATTTACTATAGAAAAGGCAATCCTCGGCGTATCTAAAATTTGCGACAGCAAAAAATACTTTTTTGAAAAATTCACTATAGAAAAGGCAATCATCGGTATATTTAAAATTTGTCACAGTAAAAATTTATTTTTTGACAAATTCACTATAGAAAAGGCAATCCTCGGCGTATTTAAAATTTGTGACAGTAAAAAATAATTTTTTAAAAAATTTACTATAGAAAAGGCAATCCTCGGCTTATTTAAAATTTGCCACAGTAAAAATTTTTTTTTTGACAAATTCACTATAGAAAAGGCAATCCTCGGCGTATTTAAAATTTGTGACAGTAAAAAATAATTTTTTGAAAAATTTACTATAGAAAAGGCAATCCTCGGCGTATTTAAAATTTGCGACAGTAAAAAATAATTTTTTGAAAAATTTACTATAGAAAAGCAATCCTCGGCGTATTTAAAATTTGCGACAGCAAAAAATAATTTTTTCAAAAATACACTATAGAAAGGGCAATCATCGGTATATTTAAAATTTGCCACTGTAAAAATTTATTTTTTGACAAATTCACTATAGAAAAGGCAATCCTCGGTATATTTAAAATTTGCCACAGTAAAAATTTATTTTTTGACAAATTCACTATAGAAAAGGCAATCCTCGGCGTATTTAAAATTTGCGACAGTAAAAAATTATTTTTTGAGAAATTTACTATAGAAAAGGTAATCCTCAGCGTATTTAAAATTTGCGACAGCAAAAAATGATTTTTTGAAAAATTCACTATAGAAAAGGCAATCATCGGTATATTTAAAATTTGCCACTGTAAAAATTAATTTTTTGACAAATTCACTATAGAAAGGCAATCCTCGGCGTATTTAAAATTTGCGACCGTAGAAAATATTATTTTGATAAATTCACTATAGAAAGGGTAATCCTCGGCGTATTTAAAATTTGCGACAGTAAAAAAATATTTTTTGAAAAATTTACTATAGAAAAGGCAATCCTCGGCGTATTTAAAATTTGCGACAGTAAAAAATTATTTTTTGAAAAATTTACTATAGAAAAGGCAATCCTCGGCGTATTTAAAATTTGCGGCAGTAAAAAATTATTTTTTGAAAAATTTACTATAGAAAAGGCAATCCTCGGCGTATTTAAAATTTGCGACAATAAAAATTATTTTTTGAAAAATTTTTTATAGAAAAGGCAATACTCGGCGTATTTAAAATTTGCGACAGTAAAAAATTATTTTTTGAAAAATTTACTATAGAAAAGGCAATCCTCGGCGTATTTAAAAATTGCGACAGTAAAAAATTATTTTTTGAAAAATTTACTATAGAAAAGGCAATCCTCGGCGTATTTAAAATTTGCGACAGTAAAAAATTATTTTTTGAAAAATTTACTATAGAAAAGGCAATCCTCGGCGTATTTAAAATTTGCGACAGCAAAAAAAATATTTTTTGAAAAATTTACTATAGAAGAGGCAATCCTCGGCGTATTTAAAATTTGCGACAGTAAAAAATTATTTTTTGAAAAATTTACTATAGAAAAGGCAATCCTCGGCGTATTTAAAATTTGCGACAGTAAAGAATTATTTTTTGAAAAATTTACTATAGAAAATGCAATCCTCGGCGTATTTAAAATTTGCGACAGCAAAAAATAATTTTTGGAAAAATTCAGTATAGAAAAGGCAATCATCGGTATATTTAAAATTTGCCACTGTAAAAATTTATTTTTTGAAAAATTCAATATAGAAAAGGCAATCCTCGGCGTATTAAAAATTTGCGACCGTAAAAAATAATTTTTTGAGAAATTTACTATAGAAAAGGCAATCTTCGGTATATTTAAAATTTGCGACAGTAAAAAATTATTTTTTGGAAAATACACCATAGAAAAGGCAATCCTCGGGGTATTTAAAATTTTCCACAGTAAAAAATTATTTTTTGAAAAATTCATTATAGAAAAGGCAATCCTCGGTATATTTAAAATTTGCGACAGTAGAAAATTATATTTTGGCAAATTCACTATCGAAAAGGCAATCCTCGGGTTATTTAAAATTTTCGACAGTAAAAAATTATTTTTTGACAAATTCACCATAGAAAACGTAATCCTCGGCGTATTTAAAATTTGTGACAGTAAAAAATAATTTTTTGAAAAATTTACTATAGAAAAGGCAATCCTCGGCGTATTTAAAATTTGCGACAGCAAAAAATACTTTTTTGAAAAATTCACTATAGAAAAGGCAATCATCGGTATATTTAAAATTTGTCACAGTAAAAATTTATTTTTTGACAAATTCACTATAGAAAAGGCAATCCTCGGCGTATTTAAAATTTGTGACAGTAAAAAATAATTTTTTAAAAAATTTACTATAGAAAAGGCAATCCTCGGCTTATTTAAAATTTGCCACAGTAAAAATTTATTTTTTGACAAATTCACTATAGAAAAGGCAATACTCGGCGTATTTAAAATTTGTGACAGTAAAAAATAATTTTTTGAAAAATTTACTATAGAAAAGGCAATCCTCGGCGTATTTAAAATTTGCGACAGTAAAAAATAATTTTTTGAAAAATTTACTATAGAAAAGGCAATCCTCGGCGTATTTAAAATTTGCGAAAGCAAAAAATACTTTTTTGAAAAATTTACTATAGAAAAGGCAATTATCGGTATATTTAAAATTTGCCACTGTAAAAATTTATTTTTTGACAAATTCACTATAGAAAAGGCAATCATCGGTATATTTAAAATTTGCCACTGTAAAAAATTATTTTTTGAAAAATTTACTATAGAAAAGGCAATCCTCGGCGTATTTAAAATTTGCGACAGTAAAAAATAATTTTTTGAAAAATTTACTATAGAAAAGGCAATCCTCGGCGTATTTAAAATTTGCGACAGCAAAAAATACTTTTTTGAAAAATTCACTATAGAAAAGGCAATCATCGGTATATTTAAAATTTGCCACTGTAAAAATTTATTTTTTGACAAATTCACTATAGAAAAGGCAATCCTCGGTATATTTAAAATTTGCCACAGTAAAAATTTATTTTTTGACAAATTCACTATAGAAAAGGCAATCCTCGGCGTATTTAAAATTTGCGACCGTAAAAAATATTATTTTGACAAATTCACTATAGAAAAGGCAATCCTCGGCGTATTTAAAATTTGCGACAGTAAAAAATTATTGTTTGAAAAATTTACTATAGAAAAGGCAATCCTCGGCGTATTTAAAATTTGCGACAGTAAAAAATTATTTTTTGAAAAATTTACTATAGAAAAGGCAATCCTCGGCGTATTTAAATTTTGCGACAGTAAAAAATTATTTTTTGTAAAATTTACTATAGAAAAGGCAATCCTCGGCGTATTTAAAATTTGCGACAGTAAAAAATTATTTTTTGAAAAATTTACTATAGAAAAGGCAATCCTCGGCGTATTTAAAATTTGCGACAGTGAAAAATAATTTTTTGAAAAATTTACTATAGAAAAGGCAATCCACGGCGTATTTAAAATTTGCGACAGCAATAAATAATTTTTTGAAAAATTCACTATAGAAAAGGCAATCATCGGTATATTTAAAATTTGCCACTGTAAAAATTTATTTTTTGACAAATTCACTATAGAAAAGGCAATCCTCGGTATATTTAAAATTTGCCACAGTAAAAATTTATTTTTTGACAAATTCACTATAGAAAAGGCAATCCTCGGCGTATTTAAAATTTGCGACTGTAAAAAATATTATTTTGACAAATTCACTATAGAAAAGGCAATCCTCGGCGTATTTAAAATTTGCGACAGTAAAAAATTATTTTTTGAAAAATTTACTATAGAAAAGCACTCCTCGGCGTATTTAAATTTGCGACAGTAAAAAATTAGTTTTTGAAAAATTTACTATAGAAAAGGCAATCCTCGGCGTATTTAAAATTTACGACAGCAAAAAATAATTTTTTGAAAAATTTACTATAGAAAAGGCAATCATCGGTATATTTAAAATTTGCCACTGTAAAAATTTATTTTTTGACAAATTTACTATAGAAAAGGCAATCCTCGGCGTATTTAAAATTTGCGACCGTAGAAAATATTATTTTGACAAATTCACTATAGAAAAGGCAATCCTCGGCGTATTTAAAATTTGCGACAATAAAAAATAATTTTTTGAAAAATTCACTATAGAAAAGGCAATACTCGGTATATTTAAAATTTGCGACAGTAACAAATTGTATTTTGGCAAATTCACTATAGAAAGGCAATCGTCGGGGTATTTAAAATTTTCGACAGTAAAAAATTATTTTTTGACAAATTCACCATAGAAAAGGTAATCCTCAGCGTATTTAAAATTTGTGACAGTAAAAAATTATTTTTTGAAAAATTCACTATAGAAAAGGCAATCCTCGGTATATTTAAAATTTGCTACAGTAAAAAATTATTTTTTGGCAAATTCACTATAGAAAAGGCAATCCTCGGGGTATTTAAAATTTTCGACAGTAAAAAATTATTTTTTGACAAATTCACCATAGAAAAGGTAATCCTCGGCGTATTTAAAATTTGTGACAGTCAAAAATTATTTTTTGAAAAATTTACTATAGAAAAGGCAATCCTCGGCGTATTTAAAATTTGCGACAGTAAAAAATTATTTTTTGAAAAATTTACTATAGAAAAGGCAATCCTCGGCGTATGTAAAATTTGCGACAGCAAAAAATAATTTTTTGAACAATTCACTATAGAAAAGGCAATCATCGGTATATTTAAAATTTGCCACTGTAAAAATTTATTTTTTGACAAATTTACTATAGAAAAGGCAATCCTCGGCGTATTTAAAATTTGCGACAGTAAAAAATATTATTTTGACAAATTCACTATAGAAAAGGCAATCCTCGGCGTATTTAAAATTTGAGACAGTAAAAATTTATTTTTTGAAAAATTTACTATAGAAAAGGCAATCCTCGGCGTATTTAAAATTTGCGACAGTAAAAAATTATTTTTTGAAAAATTTACTATAGAAAAGGCAATCCTCGGCGTATTTAAAATTTGCGACAGTAAAAAATTATTTTTGGAAAAATTTACTATAGAAAAGGCAACTATCGGCGTATTTAAAATTTGCGACAGTAAAAAATTATTTTTTGAAAAATTTACTATAGAAAAGGCAATCCTCGGCGTATTTAAAATTTGCGAATGCAAAAAATTATTATTTTAAAAATTCACTATAGAAAAGGCAATCATCGGTATATTTAAAATTTGCCACTGTAAAAATTTATTTTTTGACAAATTCAATATAGAAAAGGCAATCCTCGGCGTATTAAAAATTTGCGACCGTAAAAAATAATTTTTTGAGAAATTTACTATAAAAAAGGCAATCCTCGGTATATTTAAAATTTGCGACAGTAAAAAATAATTTTTTGGCAAATTCACTATAGAAAAGGCAATCCTCGGGGTATTTAAAATTTTCGACAGTAAAAAATTATTTTTTGACAAATTCACCATACAAAAGTTAATCCTCGGTGTATTTCAAATTTGTGACAGTAAAAAATAATTTTTTGAAAAATTTACAATAGAAAAGGCAATTCTCGGCGTATTTAAACTTTGCGACAGTAAAAAATAATTTTTTGAAAAATTCACTATAGAAAAGGCAATACTCGGTATATTTAAAATTTGCGACTGTAACAAATTATATTTTGGCAAATTCACTATAGAAAAGGCAGTCCTCGGGGTATTTAAAACCTTCGACAGTAAAAAATTATTTTTTGACAAATTCACTATAGAAAAGGCAATCCTCGGCGTATTTAAAATTTGCGACAGTAAAAAATTATTTTTTGAAAAATTTACTATAGAAAAGCACTCCTCGGCGTATTTAAAATTTGCGACAGTAAAAAATTAGTTTTTGAAAAATTTACTATAGAAAAGGCAATCCTCGGCGTATTTAAAATTTGCGACAGCAAAAAATAATTTTTTGAAAAATTTACTATAGAAAAGGCAATCATCGGTATATTTAAAATTTGCCACTGTAAAAATCTATTTTTTGACAAATTTACTATAGAAAAGGCAATCCTCGGCGTATTTAAAATTTGCGACCGTAGAAAATATTATTTTGACAAATTCACTATAGAAAAGGCAATCCTCGGCGTATTTAAAATTTGCGACAATAAAAAATTATTTTTTGAAAAATTTACTATAGAAAAGGGAATCCTCGGCGTATTTAAAATTTGCGACAGTAAAAAATTATTTTTTGAAAAATTTACTATAGAAAAGGAAATCCTCGGTATATTTAAAATTTGCGACAGTTAAAAATTATTTTTTGGCAAATTCACTATAGAAAAGGCAATCCTCGGGGTATTTAAAATTTTCGACAGTAGAAAACTATTTTTTAACAAATTCACCATAGAAAAGGTAATCCTCGGCGTATTTAAAATTTGTGACAGTAAGAAATAATTTTTTGAAAATTTACTATAGAAAAGGCAATCCTCGGCGTATTTAAAATTTGCGACAGTAAAAAATAATTTTTTTGAAAAATTCACTATAGAAAAGGCAATACTCGGTATATTTAAAATTTGCGACAGTAACAAATTATATTTTGGCAAATTCACTATAGAAAGGCAATCGTCGGGGTATTTAAAATTTTCGACAGTAAAAAATTATTTTTTTGACAAATTCACCATAGAAAAGGTAATCCTCAGCGTATTTAAAATTTGTGACAGTAAAAAATTATTTTTTGAAAAATTCACTATAGAAAAGGAAATCCTCGGTATATTTAAAATTTGCGACAGTAAAAAATTATTTTTTGGCAAATTCACTATAGAAAAGGCAATCCTCGGGGTATTTAAAATTTTCGACAGTAAAAAACTATTTTTTAACAAATTCACCATAGAAAAGGTAATCCTCGGCGTATTTAAAATTTGTGACAGTAAGAAATAATTTTTTGAAAAATTTACTATAGAAAAGGCAATCCTCGGCGTATTTAAAATTTGCGACAGTAAAAAATAATTTTTTGAAAAATTCACTATAGAAAAGGCAATACTCGGTATATTTAAAATTTGCGACAGTAACAAATTGTATTTTGGCAAATTCACTATAGAAAGGGCAATCGTCGGGGTATTTAAAATTTTCGACAGTAAAAAATTATTTTTTGACAAATTCACCATAGAAAAGGTAATCCTCAGCGTATTTAAAATTTGTGACAGTAAAAAATTATTTTTTGAAAAATTCACTATAGAAAAGGGCAATCCTCGGTATATTTAAAATTTGCTACAGTAAAAAATTATTTTTTGGCAAATTCACTATATAAAAGGCAATCCTCGGGTTATTTAAAATTTTCGACAGTAAAAAAATTATTTTTTGACAAATTCACCATAGAAAAGGTAATCCTCGGCGTATTTAAAATTTGTGACAGTAAAAAATAATTTTTGAAAAATTTACTATAGAAAAGGCAATCCTCGGCGTATTTAAAATTTGCGACAGTAAAAAATTATTTTTTGAAAAATTTACTATAAGAAAAGGCAATCCTCGGTATAATTTAAAGATTTGCGACAGTAAAAAATTATTTTTGGCAAATTCACTATAGAAAAGGCAATCCTCGGGGTATTTAAAATTTTCGACAGTAAAAAATTATTTTTTGACAAATTCACCATAGAAAAGGTAATCCTCGGCGTATTTAAAATTTGTGACAGTCAAAAATTATTTTTTGAAAAATTTACTATAGAAAAGGCATATCCTCGGCGTATTTAAAATTTGCGACAGTAAAAAATTATTTGTTTGAAAATTTACTATAGAAAAGGCAATCCTCGGCGTATGTAAAATTTGCGACAGCAAAAAATAATTTTTTGAACAATTCACTATAGAAAAGGCAATCATCGGTATATTTAAAATTTGCCACTGTAAAAATTTATTTTTTGACAAATTTACTATAGAAAAAGGCAATCCTCGGCGTATTTAAAATTTGCGACCGTAAAAAATATTATTTGACAAATTCACTATAGAAAAGGCAATCCTCGGCGTATTTAAAATTTGAGACAGTAAAAATTTATTTTTTGAAAAATTTACTATAGAAAAGGCAATCCTCGGCGTATTTAAAATTTGCGACAGTAAAAAATTATTTTTTGAAAAATTTACTATAGAAAAGGCAATCCTCGGCGTATTTAAAATTTGCGACAGTAAAAAATTATTTTTGGAAAAATTTACTATAGAAAAGGCAATTATCGGCATATTTAAAATTTGCGACAGTAAAAAAATAATTTTTTGGCAAATTCACTATAGAAAAGGCAATCCTCGGGGTATTTAAAATTTTCGACAGTAAAAAATTATTTTTTTGACAAATTCACCATACAAAATTTAATCCTCGGTGTATTTCAAATTTGTGACAGTAAAAAATAATTTTTGAAAAATTTACAATAGAAAAGGCAATTCTCGGCGTATTTAAACTTTGCGACAGTAAAAAATAATTTTTTGAAAAATTCACTATAGAAAAGGCAATACTCGGTATATTTAAAATTTGCGACTGTAACAAATTATATTTTGGCAAATTCACTGATAGAAAAAGGCAGTCCTCGGGTATTTAAAACCTTCGACAGTAAAAAATTATTTTTTGACAAATTCACCATAGAAAAGGTAATCCTCAGCGTATTTAAAATTTGTGACAGTAAAAAATAATTTTTTGAAAAATTTACTATAGAAACAGCAATCCTCGGCGTATTTAAAATTTGCGACAGCAAAAAATAATTTTTCAAAATACACTATAGAAAGGGCAATCATCGGTATATTTAAAATTTGCCACTGTAAAAATTTATTTTTTGACAAATTCACTATAGAAAAGGCAATCCTCGGTATATTTAAAATTTGCCACAGTAAAAATTTATTTTTTGACAAATTCACTATACAAAAGGCAATCCTCGGCGTATTTAAAATTTGCGACAGTAAAAAATTATTTTTTGAGAAATTTACTATAGAAAAGGCAATCCTCGGCGTATTTAAAATTTGCAAACAGCAAAAAAATAATTTTTTGAAAAATTCACTATAGAAAAGGCAATCATCGGTATATTTAAAATTTGCCACTGTAAAAATTTATTTTTTGACAAATTCAGCTATAGAAAGGCAATCCTCGGCGTATTTAAAATTTGCGACCGTAGAAAATATTATTTTGATAAATTTCACTATAGAAAGGGTAATCCTCGGCGTATTTAAAATTTGCGACAGTAAAAAATTATTTTTGAAAAATTTACTATAGTAAAGGCAATCCTCGGCGTATTTAAAATTTTGCGACAGTAAAAAATTATTTTTTGAAAAATTTACTATAGAAAAGGCAATCCTCGGCGTATTTAAAATTTGCGGCAGTAAAAAATTATTTTTTTGAAAAATTTACTATAGAAAAGGCAATCCTCTGGCGTATTTAAAATTTGCGACAATAAAAATTATTTTTTGACAAAATTTTTTATAGAAAAGGCAATACTCGGCGTATTTAAAATTTGCGACAGTAAAAAATTATTTTTTGAAAAATTTACTATAGAAAAGGCAATCCTCGGCGTATTTAAAATTTGCGACATTAAAAAATTATTTTTTGAAAATTTACTATAGAAAAGGCAATCCTCGGCGTATTTAAAATTTGCGACAGTAAAAAATTATTTTTTGAAAAATTTACTATAGAAAAGGCAATCCTCGGCGTATTTAAAATTTGCGACAGCAAAAAAAAAATATTTTTGAAAAATTTATTACTATAGAAGAGGCAATCCTCGGCGTATTTAAAATTTGCGACAGTAAAAAATTATTTTTTGAAAAATTTACTATAGAAAAGGCAATCCTCGGCATATTTAAATTTGCGACAGTAAAGAATTATTTTTTGAAAAATTTACTATAGAAAATGCAATCCTCGGCGTATTTAAAATTTGCGACAGCAAAAAATAATTTTTTGGAAAAATTCACTATAGAAAAGGCAATCATCGGTATATTTAAAATTTGCCACTGTAAAAATTTATTTTTGAAAAATTCAATATAGAAAAGGCAATCCTCGGCGTATTAAAAATTTGCGACCGTAAAAAATAATTTTTGAGAAATTTACTATAGAAAAGGCAATCTTCGGTATATTTAAAATTTGCGACAGTAAAAAATTATTTTTTGGAAAATACACCATAGAAAAGGCAATCCTCGGGGTATTTAAAATTTTCCACAGTAAAAAATTATTTTTTTGAAAAATTCATTATAGGAAAGGCAATCCTCGGTATATTTAAAATTTGCGACAGTAGAAAATTATATTTTGGCAAATTCACTATCGAAAAGGCAATCCTCGGGGTATATTAAAATTTTCGACAGTAAAAAATTATTTTTGACAAATTCTACCATAGAAAACGTAATCCTCGGCGTATTTAAAATTTTTGACTGTAAAAAATAATTTTTGAAAAATTTACTATAGAAAAGGCAATCCTCGGCGTATTTTAAAATTTGCGACAGCAAAAAATACTTTTTTGAAAAATTCACTATAGAAAAGGCAATCATCGGTATAATTTAAAATTTGTCACAGTAAAAATTTATTTTTTTGACAAATTCACTATAGAAAAGGCAATCCTCGCGTATTTAAAATTTGTGACAGTAAAAAATAATTTTTTAAAAAGATTTACTATAGAAAAGGCAATCCTCGGCTTATTTAAAATTTGCCACAGTAAAAATTTATTTTTTGACAAATTCACTATAGAAAAGGCAATCCTCGGCGTATTTAAAATTTGTGACAGTAAAAAATAATTTTTTGAAAAATTTACTATAGAAAAGGCAATCCTCGGCGTATTTAAAATTTGCGACAGTAAAAAATAATTTTTTGAAAAATTTACTATAGAAAAGGCAATCCTCGGCGTATTTAAAATTTGCGACAGCAAAAAATACTTTTTTGAAAAATTTACTATAGAAAAGGCAATCATCGGTATTATTTAAAATTTGCCACTGTAAAAATTTATTTTTTGACAAATTCACTATAGAAAAGGCAATCATCGGTATATTTAAAATTTGCCACTGTAAAAAATTATTTTTTGAAAAATTTACTATAGAAAAGAGCAATCCTCGGCGTATTTAAAATTTGCGACAGTAAAAAAATAATTTTTTGAAAAATTTACTATAGAAAAGGCAATCCTCGGCGTATTTAAAATTTGCGACAGTAAAAAATATTTTTTTCAAAAATTCACTATAGAAAAGGCAATCCTTGTTATATTTAAAATTTTTGGCAAATTCACTATCGAAAAGCAATCCTCGGTGTATTGAAAATTGTCGACAGTAAAAAATTATTTTTTGACAAATTCACCATAGAAAACGTAATACTCGGCGTATTTAAAATTTGTGACAGTAAAAAATAATTTTTTGAAAAATTTACTATAGAAAAGGCAATCCTCGGCGTATTTAAAATTTGCGACAGCAAAAAATACTTTTTTGAAAAATTCACTATAGAAAAGGCAATCATCGGTATATTTAAAATTTGCCACTGTAAAAATTTAATTTTTGACAAATTCACTATAGAAAAGGCAATCCTCGGTATATTTAAAATTTGCCACAGTAAAAATTTATTTTTTGACAAATTCACTATAGAAAAGGCAATCCTCGGCGTATTTAAAATTTGCGACCGTAAAAAATATTATTTTGACAAATTCACTATAGAAAAGGCAATCCTCGGCGTATTTAAAATTTGCGACAGTAAAAAATTATTGTTTGAAAAATTTACTATAGAAAAGGCAATCCTCGGCGTATTTAAAATTTGCGACAGTAAAAAATTATTTTTTGAAAAATATACTATAGAAAAGGCAATCCTCGGCGTATTTAAATTTTGCGACAGTAAAAAATTATTTTTTGAAAAATTTACTATAGAAAAGGCAATCCTCGGCGTATTTAAAATTTGCGACAGTAAAAAATTATTTTTTGAAAAATTTACTATAGAAAAGGCAATCCTCGGCGTATTTCAAATTTGCGACAGTGAAAAATAATTTTTTGAAAAATTTACTATAGAAAAGGCAATCCACGGCGTATTTAAAATTTGCGACAGCAAAAAATAATTTTTTGAAAAATTCACTATAGAAAAGGCAATCATCGGTATATTTAAAATTTGCCACTGTAAAAATTTATTTTTTGACAAATTCACTATAGAAAAGGCAATCCTCGGTATATTTAAAATTTGCCACAGTAAAAATTTATTTTTTGACAAATTCACTATAGAAAAGGCAATCCTCGGCGTATTTAAAATTTGCGACTGTAAAAAATATTATTTTGACAAATTCACTATAGAAAAGGCAATTCTCGGCGTATTTAAAATTTGCGACAGTAAAAAATTATTTTTTGAAAAATTTACTATAGAAAAGCACTCCTCGGCGTATTTAAAATTTGCGACAGTAAAAAATTAGTTTTTGAAAAATTTACTATAGAAAAGGCAATCCTCGGCGTATTTAAAATTTGCGACAGCAAAAAATAATTTTTTGAAAAATTTACTATAGAAAAGGCAATCATCGGTATATTTAAAATTTGCCACTGTAAAAATTTATTTTTTGACAAATTTACTATAGAAAAGGCAATCCTCGGCGTATTTAAAATTTGCGACCGTAGAAAATATTATTTTGACAAATTCACTATAGAAAAGGCAATCCTCGGCGTATTTAAAATTTGCGACAATAAAAAATCATTTTTTGAAAAATTTACTATAGAAAAGGGAATCCTCGGCGTATTTAAAATTTGCGACAGTAAAAAATTATTTTTTGAAAAATTTACTATCGAAAAGGAAATCCTCGGTATATTTAAAATTTGCGACAGTTAAAAATTATTTTTTGGCAAATTCACTATAGAAAAGGCAATCCTCGGGGTATTTAAAATTTTCGACAGTAGAAAACTATTTTTTAACAAATTCACCATAGAAAAGGTAATCCTCGGCGTATTTAAAATTTGTGACAGTAAGAAATAATTTTTTGAAAAATTTACTATAGAAAAGGCAATCCTCGGCGTATTTAAAATTTGTGACAGTAAAAAATAATTTTTTGAAAAATTCACTATAGAAAAGGCAATACTCGGTATATTTAAAATTTGCGACAGTAACAAATTATATTTTGGCAAATTCACTATAGAAAGGCAATCGTCGGGGTATTTAAAATTTTCGACAGTAAAAAATTATTTTTTGACAAATTCACCATAGAAAAGGTAATCCTCAGCGTATTTAAAATTTGTGACAGTAAAAAATTATTTTTTTGAAAAATTCACTATAGAAAAGGAAATCCTCGGTATATTTAAAATTTGCGACAGTAAAAAATTATTTTTTGGCAAATTCACTATAGAAAAGGCAATCCTCGGGGTATTTAAAATTTTCGACAGTAAAAAACTATTTTTTGGCAAATTCACTATAGAAAAGGCAATCCTCGTGGTATTTAAAATTTTCGACAGTAAAAAATTATTTTTTGACAAATTCACCATAGAAAAGGTAATCCTCGGCGTATTTAAAATTTGTGACAGTCAAAAATTATTTTTTGAAAAATTTACTATAGAAAAGGCAATCCTCGGCGTATTTATAATTTGCGACAGTAAAAAATTATTTTTTGAAAAATTTACTATAGAAAAGGCAATCCTCGGCGTATGTAAAATTTGCGACAGCAAAAAATAATTTTTTGAACAATTCACTATAGAAAAGGCAATCATCGGTATATTTAAAATTTGCCACTGTAAAAATTTATTTTTTGACAAATTTACTATAGAAAAGGCAATCCTCGGCGTATTTAATATTTGCGACCGTAAAAAATATTATTTTGACAAATTCACTATAGAAAAGGCAATCCTCGGCGTATTTAAAATTTGAGACAGTAAAAATTTATTTTTTGAAAAATTTACTATAGAAAAGGCAATCCTCGGCTTATTTAAAATTTGCGACAGTAAAAAATTATTTTTTGAAAAATTTACTATAGAAAAGGCAATCCTCGGCGTATTTAAAATTTGCGACAGTAAAAAATTATTTTTGGAAAAATTTACTATAGAAAAGGCAGTTATCGGCGTATTTAAAATTTGCGACAGTAAAAAATTATTTTTTGTAAAATTTACTATAGAAAAGGCAATCCTCGGCGTATTTAAAATTTGCGAATGCAAAAAATTATTATTTTAAAAATTCACTATAGAAAAGGCAATCATCGGTATATTTAA
Organism: Dioctria rufipes; assembly: GCA_963924295.1. Lineage (NCBI taxonomy): Eukaryota > Metazoa > Arthropoda > Insecta > Diptera > Asilidae > Dioctria > Dioctria rufipes. The sequence continues at coordinate 22,708 of CAWUPM010001322.1, forward strand.
AATTTGCCACTGTAAAAATTTATTTTTTGACAAATTCAATATAGAAAAGGCAATCCTCGGCGTATTAAAAATTTGCGACCGTAAAAAATAATTTTTTGAGAAATTTACTATAAAAAAGGCAATCCTCGGTATATTTAAAATTTGCGACAGTAAAAAATAATTTTTTGGCAAATTCACTATAGAAAAGGCAATCCTCGGGGTATTTAAAATTTTCGACAGTAAAAAATTATTTTTTGACACATTCACCATACAAAAGTTAATCCTCGGCGTATTTCAAATTTGTGACAGTAAAAAATAATTTTTTGAAAAATTTACAATAGAAAAGGCAATTCTCGGCGTATTTAAACTTTGCGACAGTAAAAAATAATTTTTGAAAAATTCACTATAGAAAAGGCAATACTCGGTATATTTAAAATTTGCGACTGTAACAAATTATATTTTTGCAAATTCACTATAGAAAAGGCAATCCTCGGGGTATTTAAAACCTTCGACAGTAAAAAATTATTTTTTGACAAATTCACCATAGAAAAGGTAATCCTCAGCGTATTTAAAATTTGTGACAGTAAAAAATAATTTTTTGAAAAATTTACTATAGAAACGGCAATCCTCGGCGTATTTAAAATTTGCGACAGCAAAAAATAATTTTTTCAAAATACACTATAGAAAGGGCAATCATCGGTATATTTAAAATTTGCCACTGTAAAAATTTATTTTTTTACAATTCACTATAGAAAAGGCAATCCTCGGTATATTTAAAATTTGCCACAGTAAAAATTAATTTTTTGACAAATTCACTATAGAAAAGGCAATCCTCGACGTATTTAAAATTTGCGACCGTAAAAAATATTATTTTGACAAATTCACTATAGAAAAGGCAATCCTCGGCGTATTTAAAATTTGCGACAGCAAAAAATTATTTTTTGAAAAATTTACTATAGAAAAGGCAATCCTCGAGTTATTTAAACTTTGCGACAGTAAAAAAATTATTTTTTGAAAAATCTACTATAGAAAGGGCAATCCTCGGCGTATTTAAAATTTGCGACCGTAGAAAATATTATTTTGAAAAATTCACTATAGAAAAGGCAATCCTCGGCGTATTTAAAATTTGCGACAGTAAAAAATTATTTTTTGAAAAATTTACTATAGGAAAGGCAATCCTCGGCGTATTTAAAATTTGCGACAGTAAAAAATTATTTTTTGAAAAATTTACTATAGAAAAGGCAATCCTCGGTATATTTAAAATTTGCGACAGTAAAAAATTATTTTTTGGCAAATTCACTATAGAAAAGGCAATCCTCGGGGTATTTAAAATTTTCGACTGTAAAAACATATTTTTTGACAAATTCACCATAGAAAAGGTAATCCTCGGAGTATTTAAAATTTGTGACCGTAAAAAATTATTTTTTGAAAAATTTACTATAGAAAAGGCAATTCTCGGCGTATTTAAAATTTGCGGCAGTAAAAAATAATTTTTTGAAAAATTCACTATAGAAAAGGCAATACTCGGTATATTTAAAATTTGCGACAGTAACAAATTATAGTTTGGCAAATTCACTATAGAAAAGGCAATCCTCGGGGTATTTAAAATTTTCGAAAGTAAAAAATTATTTTTTGACAAATTCACCATAGAAAAGGTAATCCTCAGCGTATTTAAAATTTGTGACAGTAAAAAATTATTTTTTGAAAAATTCACTATAGAAAAGGCAATCCTCGGTATATTTAAAATTTGCTACAGTAAAAAATTATTTTTTTGGCAAATTCACTATAGAAAAGGCAATCCTCGGCGTATTTAAAATTTGCGACAGTAAAAAATTATTTTTTGAAAAATTTACTATAGAAAAGGCAATTCTCGGCGTATTTAAAATTTCCGGCAGTAAAAAATAATTTTTTGAAAAATTTACTATAGAAAAGGCAATCCTCGGTATATTTAAAATTTGCGACAGTAAAAAATTATTTTTTGGCAAATTCACTATAGAAAAGGCAATCCTCGGGGTATTTAAAATTTTCGACAATAAAAAATTATTTTTTGACAAATTCACCATAGAAAAGGTAATCCTCGGCGTATTTAAAATTTGTGACAGTCAAAAATAATTTTTTGAAAAATTTACTATAGAAAAGGCAATCCTCGGCGTATTTAAAATTTGCGACAGTAAAAAATTATTTTTGAAAAATTTACTATAGAAAAGGCAATCCTCGGCGTATTTAAAATTTGCGACAGCAAAAAATAATTTTTTGAAAAATTCACTATAGAAAAGCCAATCATCGGTATATTTAAAATTTGCCACTGTAAAAATTTATTTTTTGACAAATTTACTATAGAAAAGGCAATCCTCGGCGTATTTAAAATTTGCGACCGTAAAAAATATTATTTTGACAAATTCACTATAGAAAAGGCAATCCTCGGCGTATTTAAAATTTGCGACAGTAAAAAATTATTTTTTGAAAAATTTACTATAGAAAAGGCAATCCACGGCGTATTTAAAATTTGCGACAGTAAAAAATTATTTTTTGAAAAATTTACTATAGAAAAGGCAATTATCGGCGTATTTAAAATTTGCGACAGTAAAAAATTATTTTTTGAAAAATTTACTATAGAAAAGGCAATCCTCGGCGTATTTAAAATTTGCGACTGCAAAAAATTATTTTTTTAAAAATTCACTATAGAAAAGGCAATCATCGGTATATTTAAAATTTGCCACTGTAAAAATTTATTTTTTGACAAATTCAATATAGAAAAGGCAATCCTCGGCGTATTAAAAATTTGCGACCGTAAAAAATAATTTTTTGAGAAATTTACTATAAAAAAGGCAATTCTCGGTATATTTAAAATTTGCGACAGTAAAAAATAATTTTTTGGCAAATTCACTATAGAAAAGGCAATCCTCGGGGTATTTAAAATTTTCGACAGTAAAAAATTATTTTTTGACAAATTCACCATACAAAAGTTAATCCTCGGCGTATTTCAAATTTGTGACAGTAAAAAATAATTTTTTGAAAAATTTACAATAGAAAAGGCAATTCTCGGCGTATTTAAACTTTGCGACAGTAAAAAATAATTTTTTGAAAAATTCACTATAGAAAAGGCAATACTCGGTATATTTAAAATTTGCGACTGTAACAAATTATATTTTGGCAAATTCACTATAGAAAAGGCAAACCTCGGGGTATTTAAAATCTTCGACAGTAAAAAATTATTTTTTGACAAATTCACCATAGAAAAGGTAATCCTCAGCGTATTTAAAATTTGTGACAGTAAAAAATAATTTTTTGAAAAATTTACTATAGAAACGGCAATCCTCGGCGTATTTAAAATTTGCGACAGCAAAAAATAATTTTTTCAAAATACACTATAGAAAGGGCAATCATCGGTATATTTAAAATTTGCCACTGTAAAAATTTATTTTTTGACAAATTCACTATAGAAAAGGCAATCCTCGGTATATTTAAAATTTGCCACAGTAAAAATTAATTTTTTGACAAATTCACTATAGAAAAGGCAATCCTCGGCGTATTTAAAATTTGCGACCGTAGAAAATATTATTTTGACAAATTCACTATAGAAAAGGCAATCCTCGGCGTATTTAAAATTTGCGACAGCAAAAAATTATTTTTTGAAAAATTTACTATAGAAAAGGCAATTCCCGGCGTATTTAAAATTTGCGACAGTAAAAAATTATTTTTGAAAAATTTACTATAGAAAAGGCAATCCTCGAGTTATTTAAACTTTGCGACAGTAAAAAATTATTTTTTGAAAAATCTACTATAGAAAAGGCAATCCTCGGCGTATTTAAAATTTGCGACCGTAGAAAATATTATTTTGACAAATTCACTATAGAAAAGGCAATCCTCGGCGTATTTAAAATTTGCGACAGTAAAAAATTATTTTTTGAAAAATTTACTATAGAAAAGGCAATCCTCGGCGTATTTAAAATTTGCGACAGTAAAAAATTATTTTTGAAAAATTTACTATAGAAAAGGCAATCCTCGGTATATTTAAAATTTGCGACAGTAAAAAATTATTTTTTGGCAAATTCACTATAGAAAAGGCAATCCTCGGGGTATTTAAAATTTTCGACTGTAAAGAACTATTTTTTGACAAATTCACCATAGAAAAGGTAATCCTCGGCGTATTTAAAATTTGTGACAGTAAAAAATTATTTTTTGAAAAATTTACTATAGAAAAGGCAATTCTCGGCGTATTTAAAATTTGCGACAGTAAAAAATAATTTTTTGAAAAATTCACTATAGAAAAGGCAATACTCGGTATATTTAAAATTTGCGACAGTAACAAATTATAGTTTGGCAAATTCACTATAGAAAAGGCAATCCTCGGGGTATTTAAAATTTTCGAAAGTAAAAAATTATTTTTTGACAAATTCACCATAGAAAAGGTAATCCTCAGCGTATTTAAAATTTGTGACAGTAAAAAATTATTTTTGAAAAATTCACTATAGAAAAGGCAATCCTCGGTATATTTAAAATTTGCTACAGTAAAAAATTATTTTTTGGCAAATTCACTATAGAAGAGGCAATCCTCGGGGTATTTAAAATTTTCGACAGTAAAAAATTATTTTTTGACAAATTCACCATAGAAAAGGTAATCCTCGGCGTATTTAAAATTTGTGGCAGTCAAAAATAATTTTTTGAAAAATTTACTATAGAAAAGGCAATCCTCGGCGTATTTAAAATTTGCGACAGTAAAAAATTATTTTTGAAAAATTTACTATAGAAAAGGCAATCCTCGGCGTATTTAAAATTTGCGACCGTAAAAAATAATTTTTTGAGAAATTTACTATAAAAAAGGCAATCCTCGGTATATTTAAAATTTGCCACTGTAAAAATTTATTTTTTGACAAATTTACTATAGAAAAGGCAATCCTCGGCGTATTTAAAATTTGCGACCGTAAAAAATATTATTTTGACAAATTCACTATAGAAAAGGCAATCCTCGGCGTATTTAAAATTTGCGACAGTAAAAAATTATTTTTTGAAAAATTTACTATAGAAAAGGCAATCCACGGCGTATTTAAAATTTGCGACAGTAAAAAATTATTTTTTGAAAAATTTACTATAGAAAAGGCAATTATCGGCGTATTTAAAATTTGCGACAGTAAAAAATTATTTTTTGAAAAATTTACTATAGAAAAGGCAATCCTCGGCGTATTTAAAATTTGCGACTGCAAAAAATTATTTTTTTAAAAATTCACTATAGAAACGCCAATCATCGGTATATTTAAAATTTGCCACTGTAAAAATTTATTTTTTGACAAATTCAATATAGAAAAGGCAATCCTCGGCGTATTAAAAATTTGCGACCGTAAAAAATAATTTTTTGAGAAATTTACTATAAAAAAGGCAATCCTCGGTATATTTAAAATTTGCGACAGTAAAAAATAATTTTTTGGCAAATTCACTATAGAAAAGGCAATCCTCGGGGTATTTAAAATTTTCGACAGTAAAAAATTATTTTTTGACAAATTCACCATAGAAAAGTTAATCCTCGGCGTATTTCAAATTTGTGACAGTAAAAAATAATTTTTTGAAAAATTTACAATAGAAAAGGCAATTCTCGGCGTATTTAAAATTTGCGACAGTAAAAAATAATTTTTTGAAAAATTCACTATAGAAAAGGCAATACTCGGTATATTTAAAATTTGCGACTGTAACAAATTATATTTTGGCAAATTCACTATAGAAAAGGCAATCCTCGGGGTATTTAAAATTTTCGACAGTAAAAAATTATTTTTTGACAAATTCACCATAGAAAAGGTAATCCTCAGCGTATTTAAAATTTGTGACAGTAAAAAATAATTTTTTGAAAAATTTACTATAGAAAAGGCAATCCTCGGCGTATTTAAAATTTGCGACAGCAAGAAATAATTTTTTCAAAAATACACTATAGAAAGGGCAATCATCGGTATATTTAAAATTTGCCACTGTAAAAATTTATTTTTTGACAAATTCACTATAGAAAAGGCAATCCTCGGTATATTTAAAATTTGCCACAGTAAAAATTTATTTTTTGACAAATTCACTATAGAAAAGGCAATCCTCGGCGTATTTAAAATTTGCGACCGTAAAAAATATTATTTTGACAAATTCACTATAGAAAAGGCAATCCTCGGCGTATTTAAAATTTGCGAAAGCAAAAAATTATTTTTTGAAAAATTTACTATAGAAAAGGCAATCCTCGGCGTATTTAAAATTTGCGACTGCAAAAAATTATTTTTTATAAATTCACTATAGAAAAGGCAATCATCGGTATATTTAAAATTTGCCACTGTAAAAATTAAGTTTTTGACAAATTCAATATAGAAAAGGCAATCCTCGGCGTATTAAAAATTTGCGACCGTAAAAAATAATTTTTTGAGAAATTTACTATAAAAAAGGCAATCCTCGGTATATTTAAAATTTGCGACAGTAAAAAATAATTTTTTGGCAAATTCACTATAGAAAAGGCAATCCTCGGGGTATTTAAAATTTTCGACAGTAAAAAATTATTTTTTGACAAATTCACCATAGAAAAGTTAATCCTCGACGTATTTCAAATTTGTGACAGTAAAAAATAATTTTTTGAAAAATTTACAATAGAAAAGGCAATTCTCGGCGTATTTAAAATTTGCTACAGTAAATAATAATTTTTTGAAAAATTCACTATAGAAAAGGCAATACTCGGTATATTTAAAATTTGCGACTGTAACAAATTATATTTTGGCAAATTCACTATAGAAAAGGCAATCCTCGGGGTATTTAAAATTTTCGACAGTAAAAAATTATTTTTTGACAAATTCACCATAGAAAAGGTAATCCTCAGCGTATTTAAAATTTGTGACAGTAAAAAATAATTTTTTGAAAAATTTACTATAGAAAAGGCAATCCTCGGCGTATTTAAAATTTGCGACAGCAAAAAATAATTTTTTCAAAAATACACTATAGAAAGGGCAATCATCGGTATATTTAAAATTTGCCACTGTAAAAATTTATTTTTTGACAAATTCACTATAGAAAAGGCAATCCTCGGTATATTTAAAATTTGCCACAGTAAAAATTTATTTTTTGACAAATTCACTATAGAAAAGGCAATCCTCGGCGTATTTAAAATTTGCGACCGTAAAAAATATTATTTTGACAAATTCACTATAGAAAAGGCAATCCTCGGCGTATTTAAAATTTGCGAAAGCAAAAAATTATTTTTTGAAAAATTTACTATAGAAAAAGAAATTCTCGGCGTATTTAAAATTTGCGACAGTAAAAAATTATTTTTTGAAAAATTTACTATAGAAAAGGTAATCCTCGGCGTATTTAAAATTTGTGACAGTAAAAAATAATTTTTTGAAAAATTTACTATAGAAAGGCAATCCTCGGCGTATTTAAAATTTGCGACAGTAAAAAATAATTTTTTGAAAAATTCACTATAGAAAAGGCAATACTCGGTATATTTAAAGTTTGCGACAGTAACAAATTATATTTTGGCAAATTCACTATAGAAAAGGCAATCCTCGGGGTATTTAAAATTTTCGAAAGTAAAAAATTATTTTTTGACAAATTCACCATAGAAAAGGTAATCCTCAGCGTATTTAAAATTTGTGACAGTAAAAAATTATTTTTTGAAAAATTCAGTATAGAAAAGGCAATCCTCGGTATATTTAAAATTTGCTACAGTAAAAAATTATTTTTTGGAAAATTCACTATAGAAAAGGCAATCCTCGGAGTATTTAAAATTTTCGACAGTAAAAAATTATTTTTTTACAAATTCACCATAGAAAAGGTAATCCTCGGCGTATTTAAAATTTGTGACAGTAAAAAATATTAATTTGACAAATTCACTATAGAAAAGGCAATCTTCGGCGTATTTAAAATTTGCGACAGCAAAAAATAATTTTTTGAAAAATTTACTATAGAAAAGGCAATCCTCGGTATATTTAAAATATGCAACAGTAAAAAATTATTTTTTGGCAAATTCACTATAGAAAATGCAATCCTCGGGGTATTTAAAATTTTCGACAGTAAAAAATTATTTTTGGGCAAATTCACCATAGAAAAGGTAATCCTCGGCGTATTTAAAATTTGTGGCAGTCAAAAATAATTTTTTGAAAAATTTACTATAGAAAAGGCAATCCTCGGCGTATTTAAAATTTGCGACAGTAAAAAATTATTTTTTGAAAATTTACTATAGAAAAGGCAATCCTCGGCGTATTTAAAATTTGCGACAGCAAAAAATAATTTTTTGAACAATTCACTATAGAAAAGCCAATCATCGGTATATTTAAAATTTGCCCACTGTAAAATTTTTTTTTTTGACAAATTTACTATAGAAAAGGCAATCCTCGGCGTATTTAAAATTTGCGACCGTAAAAAATATTATTTTGACAAATTCACTATAGAAAAGGCAATCCTCGACGTATTTAAAATTTGCGACAGTAAAAAATTATTTTTTGAAAAATTTACTATAGAAAAGGCAATTCTCGGCGTATTTAAAATTTGCGACAGTAAAAAATTATTTTTTGAAAAATTTACTATAGAAAAGGCAATTATCGGCGTATTTAAAATTTGCGACAGAAAAAATTATTTTTTGAAAAATTTACTATAGAAAAGGCAATACTCGGTATATTTAAAATTTGCGACTCTAACAAATTATATTTTGGCAAATTCACTATAGAAAAGGCAATCCTCGTGGTATTTAAAATTTTCGACAGTAAAAAATTATTTTTTGACAAATTCACCATAGAAAAGGTAATCCTCAGCGTATTTAAAATTTGTGACAGTAAAAAATAATTTTTTGAAAAATTTACTATAGAAAAGGCAATCCTCGGCGTATTTAAAATTTGCGACAGCAAAAAATAATTTTTTCAAAAATACACTATAGAAAGGGCAATCATCAGTATATTTAAAATTTGCCACTGTAAAAATTTATTTTTTGACAAATTCACTATAGAAAAGGCAATCCTCGGTATATTTAAAATTTGCCACAGTAAAAATTTATTTTTTGACAAATTCACTATAGAAAAGGCAATCCTCGGCGTATTTAAAATTTGCGACCGTAAAAAATATTATTTTGACAAATTCACTATAGAAAAGGCAATCCTCGGCGTATTTAAAATTTGCGAAAGCAAAAAATTATTTTTTGAAAAATTTACTATAGAAAAGGCAATCCTCGGCGTATTTAAAATTTGCGACTGCAAAAAATTATTTTTTTAAAAATTCACTATAGAAAAGGCAATCATCGGTATATTTAAAATTTGCCATTGTAAAAATTTATTCTTTGACAAATTCAATATAGAAAAGGCAATCCTCGGCGTATTAAAAATTTGCGACCGTAAAAAATTATTTTTTGAGAAATTTACTATAAAAAAGGCAATCCTCGGTATATTTAAAATTTGCGACAGTAAAAAATAATTTTTTGGCAAATTCACTATAGAAAAGGCAATCCTCGGGGTATTTAAAATTTTCGACAGTAAAAAATAAAAAATTATTTTTTGACAAATTCACCATAGAAAAGTTAATCCTCGGCGTATTTCAAATTTGTGACAGTAAAAAATAATTTTTTGAAAAATTTACAATAGAAAAGGCAATTCTCGGCGTATTTAAAATTTGTGACAGTAAAAAATAATTTTTTGAAAAATTCACTATAGGAAAGGCAATACTCGGTATATTTAAAATTTGCGACTGTAACAAATTATATTTTGGCAAATTCACTATAGAAAAGGCAATCCTCGGGGTATTTAAAATTTTCGACAGTAAAAAATTATTTTTTGACAAATTCACCATAGAAAAGGTAATCCTCAGCGTATTTAAAATTTGTGACAGTAAAAAAGAATTTTTTGAAAAATTTACTATAGAAAAGGCAATCCTCGGCGTATTTAAAATTTGCGACAGCAAAAAATAATTTTTTCAAAAATACACTATAGAAAGGGCAATCATCGGTATATTTAAAATTTGCCACTGTAAAAATTTATTTTTTGACAAATTCACTATAGAAAAGGCAATCCTTGGTATATTTAAAATTTGCCACAGTAAAAATTTATTTTTTGACAAATTCACTATAGAAAAGGCAATCCTCGGCGTATTTAAAATTTGCGACCGTAAAAAATATTATTTTGACAAATTCACTATAGAAAAGGCAATCCTCGGCGTATTTAAAATTTGCGAAAGCAAAAATTATTTTTTGAATAATTTACTACAGAAAAGGCCATTCTCGGCGTATTTAAAATTTGCGACAGTAAAATATTATTTTTTGAAAAATTTAATATAGAAAAGGCAATCCTCCAGTTATTTAAACTTTGCGACAGTAAAAAATTATTTTTTGAAAAATTTTTATAGAAAAGGCAATCCCCGGCGTATTTAAAATTTGCGACAGTAAAAATTATTTGTTGAAAAATTTACTATAGAAAAAACAATCCTCGGCGTATTTAAAATTTGTGACAGTAAAAAATTATTTTTTGAAAAATTTACTATAGAAAAGGCAATCCTCGGCGTATTTAAAATTTGCGACACTAAAAAATTATTTTTTGAAAAATTTACTAAAGAAAAGGCAATCCTCGGTGTATTTAAAATTTTCGACAGTAAACAATTATTTTTTGAAAAATTTACTATAGAAAAGGCAATCCTCGGCGTATTTAAAATTTGCGACAGTAAAAAAATATTTTTTGAAAAATTTACTATAGAACAGGCAATCCTCGGGGTATTTAAAATTGTCGACAGTAAAAAATTATTTTTTGACAAATTCACCATAGAAAAGGTAATCCTCGGCGTATTTAAAATTTGTGACAGTAAAAAATAATTTTTCGAAAAATTTACTATACAAAAGGCAATCCTCGGCGTATTTAAAATTTGCGACAGCAAAAAATAATGTTTTGAAAAATTCACTATAGAAAAGGCAATCATCGGTATATTTAAAATTTGCCACTGTAAAAATTTATTTTTTGACAAATTCACTATATAAATGGCAATCCTCGGTATATTTAAAATTTGCCACAGTAAAAATTTATTTTTTGACAAATTCACTATAGAAAAGTCAATCCTCGGCGTATTTAAAATTTGCGACAGTAAAAAATTATTTTTGGAAAAATTTACTATAGAAAAGGCAATCCTCGGCGTATTTAAAATTTGCGACAGCAAAAAATAATTTTTTGAAAGATTCACTATAGAAAAGGCAATCATCGGTATATTTAAAATTTGCCACTGTAAAAATTTATTTTTTGACAAATTCACTATAGAAAGGCAATCCTCGGCGTATTTAAAATTTGCGACCGTAGAAAATATTATTTTGACAAATTCACTATAGAAAGGGCAATCCTCGGCGTATTTAAAATTTGCGGCAGTAAAAAATTATTTTTTGAAAAATTTACTATAGAAAAGGCAATCCTCGGCGTATTTAAAATTTGCGACCGTAGAAAATTATTTTTCGAAAAATTCACTATAGAAAAGGCAATCATCGGTATATTTAAAATTTGCCACTGTAAAAATTTATTTTTTGACAAATTCACTATAGAAAAGGCAATCCTCGGCGTATTTAAAATTTGCGACCGTAGAAAATATTATTTTGACAAATTCACTATAGAAAAGGCAATCCTCCGCGTATTTAAAATTTGCGACAGTAAAAAATTATTTTTTGAAAAATTTACTATAGAAAAGGCAATACTCGGCGTATTTAAAATTTGCGACAGTAAAAAATTATTTTTTGAAAAATTTACTATAGAAAAGGCAATCCTCGGCGAATTTAAAATTTCCGAGAGTAAAAAATTATTTTTTGAAAAATTTACTATAGAAAAGGCAATTCTCGGCGTATTTAAAATTTGCGACAGCAAAAAATAATTTTTTGAAAAATTTACTATAGAAAAGGCAATCCTCGGCGTATTTAAAATTTGCGACAGTAAAGAATTATTTTCTGAAAAATTTACTATAGAAAAGGCAATCCTCGGCGTATTTAAAATTTGCGACAGCAAAAAATAATTTTTGGAAAAATTCACTATAGAAAAGGCAGTCATCGGTATATTTAAAATTTGCTACTGTAAATATTTATTTTTTAAAAAATTCAATATAGAAAAGGTAATCCTCGGCGTATTAAAAATTTGCGACCGTAAAAAACAATTTTTTGAGAAATTTACTATAGAAAAGGCAATCCTCGGTATATTTAAAATTTGCGACAGTAAAAAATTATTTTTTGGCAAATTCACTATAAAAAAGGCAATCCTCGGGGTATTTAAAATTTTCCACAGTAAAAAATTATTTTTTGACAAATTCACCATAGAAAAGGTAATCCTCGGCGTATTTAAAATTTGTGACAGTAAAAAATAATTTTTTGAAAAATTTACTATAGAAAAGGCAATCCTCGGCGTATTTAAAATTTGCGACAGTAAAAAATAATTTTTTGAAAAATTCACTATAGAAAAGGCAATCCTCGGTATATTTAAAATTAGCGACAGTAAAAAATTATATTTTGGCAAATTCACTATAGAAAAGGCAATGCTCGGGGTATTTAAAATTTTCGACAGTAAAAAATTATTTTTTGACAAATTCACCATAGAAAACGTAATCCTCGGCGTATTTAAAACTTGTGACAGTAAAAAATAATTTTTTGAAAAATTTACTATAGAAAAGGCAATCCTCGGCGTATTTAAAATTTTCGACAGCAAAAAATAATTTTTTGAAAAATTCACTATAGAAAAGGCAATCAATCATCGGTATATTTAAAATTTGTCACTGCAAAAATTTATTTTTTGACAAATTCACTATAGAAAAGGCAATCCTCGGCGTATTTAAAATTTGCGACCGTAAAAAATATTATTTTGACAAATTCACTATAGAAAAGGCAATCCTCGGCGTATTTAAAATTTGCGACAGCAAAAAATTATTTTTCGAAAAATTTACTTTAGAAAAGGCAATTCTCGGCGTATTTAAAATTTGCGACAGTAAACATTATTTTTTGAAAAATTTACTATAGAAAAGGCAATCCTCGGCGTATTTAAAATTTGCGACAGTAAAAAATTATTTTTTGAAAAATTTACTATAGAAAAGGCAATCCTCGGCGTATTTAAAATTTGTGACAGTAAAAAATTATATTTTGAAAAATTTACTATAGAAAAGACAATCCTCGGCGTATTTAAAATTTGCGACAGTAAAAAATTATTTTTTTTAAAGTTTACTATAGAAAAGGCAATCCTCGGCGTATTTAAAATTTGCGACAGTAAACAATTATTTTTTGAAAAATTTACTATAGGAAAGGCAATCCTCGGCGTATTTAAAATTTGCGACAGTAAAAAAATATTTTTTGAAAAATTTACTATAGAAAAGGCAATCCTCGGGGTATTTAAGATTTTCGACAGTAAAAAATTATTTTTTGACAAATTCACCAGAGAAAAGGTAATCCTCGGCGTATTTAAAATTTGTGACAGTAAAAAATAATTTTTTGAAAAATTTACTATAGAAAAGGCAATCCTCGGCGTATTTAAAATTTGCGACAGCAAAAAATAATTTTTTGAAAAATTCACTATAGAAAAGGCAATCATCGGTATATTTAAAATTTGCCACTGTAAAAATTTATTTTTTGACAAATTCACTATAGAAAAGGCAATCCTCGGTATATTTAAAATTTGCGACAATAAAAAATTATTTTTTGAAAAATTTACTATAGAAAAGGCAATCATCGGCGTATTTAAAATTTGCGACCGTAAAAAATATTATTTTGACAAATTAACTATAGAAAAGGCAATCCTCGGCGTATTTAAAATTTGCGACAGTAAAAAATTATTTTTTGAAAAATTTACTATAGAAAAGGCAATCCTCGGCGTATTTAAAATTTGCGACAGTAAAAAATTATTTTTTGAAAAATTTACTATAGAACAGGCAATCCTCGGCGTATTTAAAATTTGCGACAGCAAAAAATAATTTTTTGAAAAATTCACTATAGAAAAGGCAATCATCGGTATATTTAAAATTTGCCACTATAAAAATTTATTTTTTGACAAATTCACTATAGAAAAGGCAATCCTCGGCGTATTTAAAATTTGCGACAGTAAAAAATTATTTTTTGAAAAATTTACTATAGAAAAGGCAATCCTCGGCGTGTTTAAAATTTGCGACAGTAAAAAATTATTTTTTGAAAAATTTACTATAGAAAAGGCAATCCTCGGCGTATTTAAAATTTGCGGCAGTAAAAAATTATTTTTTGAAAAATGTACTATAGAAAAGGCAACGCTCGGCGTATTTAAAATTTGCGACACAAAAAATTATTTTTTGAAAAATTTACTATAGAAAAGGCAATACCCGGCGTATTTAAAATTTGCGACAGTAAAAAATTATTTTTTGAAAAATTTACTACAGAAAAGGCAATCCACGGCGTATTTAAAATTTGCGACAGTAAAAAATTATTTTTTGAAAAATTTACTATAGAAAAGTCAATCCTCGGCGTATTTGGAATTTGCGACAGTAAAAAATTATTTTTTGAAAAATTTACTATAGAAAAGGCAATACCCGGCGTATTTAAAATTTGCGACAGTAAAAAATTATTTTTTGAAAAATTTACTACAGAAAAGGCAATCCACGGCGTATTTAAAATTTGCGACAGTAAAAAATTATTTTTTGAAAAATTTACTATAGAAAAGGCAATCCTCGGCGAATTTAAAATTTTCGAGAGTAAAAAATTATTTTTTGAAAAATTTACTATAGAAAAGGCAATTCTCGGCGTATTTAAAATTTGCGACAGCAAAAAATAATTTTTTGAAAAATTTACTATAGAAAAGGCAATCCTCGGCGTATTTAAAATTTGCGACAGTAAAGAATTATTTTCTGAAAAATTTACTATAGAAAAGGCAATCCTCGGCGTATTTAAAATTTGCGACAGCAAAAAATAATTTTTGGAAAAATTCACTATAGAAAAGGCAGTTATCGGTATATTTAAAATTTGCTACTGTAAATATTTATTTTTTAAAAAATTCAATATAGAAAAGGTAATCCTCGGCGTATTAAAAATTTGCGACCGTAAAAAACAATTTTTTGAGAAATTTACTATAGAAAAGGCAATCCTCGGTATATTTAAAATTTGCGACAGTAAAAAATTATTTTTTGGCAAATTCACTATAAAAAAGGCAATCCTCGGGGTATTTAAAATTTTCCACAGTAAAAAATTATTTTTTGACAAATTCACCATAGAAAAGGTAATCCTCGGCGTATTTAAAATTTGTGACAGTAAAAAATAATTTTTTGAAAAATTTACTATAGAAAAGGCAATCCTCGGCGTATTTAAAATTTGCGACAGTAAAAAATAATTTTTTGAAAAATTCACTATAGAAAAGGCAATCCTCGGTATATTTAAAATTAGCGACAGTAAAAAATTATATTTTGGCAAATTCACTAGAGAAAAGGCAATGCTCGGGGTATTTAAAATTTTCGACAGTAAAAAATTATTTTTTGACAAATTCACCATAGAAAACGTAATCCTCGGCGTATTTAAAACTTGTGACAGTAAAAAATAATTTTTTGAAAAATTTACTATAGAAAAGGCAATCCTCGGCGTATTTAAAATTTTCGACAGCAAAAAATAATTTTTTGAAAAATTCACTATAGAAAAGGCAATCATCGGTATATTTAAAATTTGTCACTGCAAAAATTTATTTTTTGACAAATTCACTATAGAAAAGGCAATCCTCGGCGTATTTAAAATTTGCGACCGTAAAAAATATTATTTTGACAAATTCACTATAGAAAAGGCAATCCTCGGCGTATTTAAAATTTGCGACAGCAAAAAATTATTTTTCGAAAAATTTACTTTAGAAAAGGCAATTCTCGGCGTATTTAAAATTTGCGACAGTAAACATTATTTTTTGAAAAATTTACTATAGAAAAGGCAATCCTCGGCGTATTTAAAATTTGCGACAGTAAAAAATTATTTTTTGAAAAATTTACTATAGAAAAGGCAATCCTCGGCGTATTTAAAATTTGTGACAGTAAAAAATTATATTTTGAAAAATTTACTATAGAAAAGACAATCCTCGGCGTATTTAAAATTTGCGACAGTAAAAAATTATTTTTTTTAAAGTTTACTATAGAAAAGGCAACCCTCGGCGTATTTAAAATTTGCGACAGTCAACAATTATTTTTTGAAAAATTTACTATAGGAAAGGCAATCCTCGGCGTATTTAAAATTTGCGACAGTAAAAAAATATTTTTTGAAAAATTTACTATAGAAAAGGCAATCCTCGGGGTATTTAAGATTTTCGACAGTAAAAAATTATTTTTTGACAAATTCACCAGAGAAAAGGTAATCCTCGGCGTATTTAAAATTTGTGACAGTAAAAAATAATTTTTTGAAAAATTTACTATAGAAAAGGCAATCCTCGGCGTATTTAAAATTTGCGACAGCAAAAAATAATTTTTTGAAAAATTCACTATAGAAAAGGCAATCATCGGTATATTTAAAATTTGCCACTGTAAAAATTTATTTTTTGACAAATTCACTATAGAAAAGGCAATCCTCGGTATATTTAAAATTTGCGACAGTAAAAAATTATTTTTTGAAAAATTTACTATAGAAAAGGCAATCATCTGCGTATTTAAAATTTGCGACCGTAAAAAATATTATTTTGACAAATTAACTATAGAAAAGGCAATCCTCGGCGTATTTAAAATTTGCGACAGTAAAAAATTATTTTTTGAAAAATTTACTATAGAAAAGGCAATCCTCGGCGTATTTAAAATTTGCGACAGTAAAAAATTATTTTTTGAAAAATTTACTATAGAACAGGCAATCCTCGGCGTATTTAAAATTTGCGACAGCAAAAAATAATTTTTTGAAAAATTCACTATAGAAAAGGCAATCATCGGTATATTTAAAATTTGCCACTGTAAAAATTTATTTTTTGACAAATTCACTATAGAAAAGGCAATCCTCGGCGTATTTAAAATTTGCGACAGTAAAAAATTATTTTTTGAAAAATTTACTATAGAAAAGGCAATCCTCGGCGTGTTTAAAATTTGCGACAGTAAAAAATTATTTTTTGAAAAATTTACTATAGAAAAGGCAATCCTCGGCGTATTTAAAATTTGCGGCAGTAAAAAATTATTTTTTGAAAAATGTACTATAGAAAAGGCAACGCTCGGCGTATTTAAAATTTGCGACACAAAAAATTATTTTTTGAATAATTTACTATAGAAAAGGCAATACCCGGCGTATTTAAAATTTGCGACAGTAAAAAATTATTTTTTGAAAAATTTACTACAGAAAAGGCAATCCACGGCGTATTTAAAATTTGCGACAGTAAAAAATTATTTTTTGAAAAATTTACTATAGAAAAGTCAATCCTCGGCGTATTTGGAATTTGCGACAGTAAAAAATTATTTTTTGAAAAATTTACTATAGAAAAGGCAATCCTCGGCGTATTTAAAATTTGCGACAGTAAAAAATTATTTTTTGAAAAATTTACTATAGAAAAGGCAAAACTAGACGTATTTAAAATTTGCGACAGTAAAAAATTATTTTTTGAAAAATTTACTATAGAAAAGGCAATCCTCGGCGTATTTAAAATTTGCGACAGTAAAGAAGTATTTTTTGAAAAATTTACTATAGAAAAGGCAATCCTCGGCGTATTTAAAATTTGCGACAGCAAAAAACAATTTTTGGAAAAATTCACTATAGAAAAGGCAATTATCGGTATATGTAAAATTTGCCACTGTAAAAATTTATTTTTTGAAAAATTCAATATAGAAAAGGCAATCCTCGGCGTATTAAAAATTTGCGACCGTAAAAAATAATTTTTTGAGAAATTTACTTTAGAAAAGGCAATCCTCGGTATATTTAAAATTTGCGACAGTAAAAAATTATTTTTTGGCCAATTCACTATAGAAAAGGCAATCCTCGGGGTATTTAAAATTTTCCACAGTAAAAAATTATTTTTTGACAAATTCACCATAGAAAAGGTAATCCTCGACGTATTTAAAATTTGTGACAGTAAAAAATTATTTTGTGAAAAATTTACTATAGAAAAGGCAATCCTCGAGTTATTTAAACTTTGCAACAGTAAAAAATTATTTTTTGAAAAATTTATTATAGAAAAGGCAATCCTCGGCGTATTTAAAATTTGCGACAGTAAAAATTATTTTTTGAAAAATTTACTATAGAAAAGACAATCCTCGGCGTATTTAAAATTTGTGACAGTAAAAAATTATTTTTTGAAAAATTTACTATAGAAAAGGCAATCCTCGGCGTATTTAAAATTTGCGACAGCAAAAAATAATTTTTGGAAAAATTCACTATAGAAAAGGCAATTATCGGTATATATAAAATTTGCCACTGTAAAAATTTATTTTTTGAAAAATTCAATATAGAAAAGGCAATCCTCGGCGTATTAAAAATTTGCGACCGTAAAAAATATTTTTTTGAGAAATTTACCATAAAAAAGGCAATCCTCGGTATATTTAAAATTTGCGACAGTAAAAAATAATTTTTTGGCAAATTCACTATAGAAAAGGCAATCCTCGGGGTATTTAAAATTTTCGACAGTAAAAAATTATTTTTTGATAAATTCACCATAGAAAAGTTAATCCTCGGCGTATTTCAAATTTGTGACAGTCAAAAATAATTTTTTGAAAAATTTACCATAGAAAAGGCAATCCTCGGCGTATTAAAAATTTGCGACCGTAAAAAATAATTTTTTGAGAAATTTACTATAAAAAAGGCAATCCTCGGTATATTTAAAATTTGCGACAGTAAAAAATAATTTTTTGGCAAATTCACTATAGAAAAGGCAATGCTCGGGGTATTTGAAATTTTCGACAGTAAAAAATTATTTTTTGACAAATTCACCATAGAAAACGTAATCCTCGGCGTATTTAAAATTTTTGACAGTAAAAAATAATTTTTTGAAAAATTTACTATAGAAAAGGCAATCCTCGGCGTATTTAAAATTTGCGACAGCAAAAAATAATTTTTTGAAAAATTCACTATAGAAATGGCAATCATCGGTATATTTAAAATTTGCCACTGTAAAAATTTATTTTTTGACAAATTCACTATAGAAAAGGCAATCCTCGGCGTATTTAAAATTTGCGACCGTAAAAAATATTATTTTGACAAATTCACTATAGAAAAGGCAATCCTCGGCGTATTTAAAATTTGCGACAGCAAAAAATTATTTTTTGAAAAATTTACTTTAGAAAAGGCAATTCTCGGCGTATTTAAAATTTGCGACAGTAAAAATTATTTTTTGAAAAATTTACTATAGAAAAGGCAATCCTCGGCATATTTAAAATTTGCGACAGTAAAAAATTATTTTTTGAAAAATTTACTATAGAAAAGGCAATCCTCGGCGTATTTAAAATTTGCGACAGTAAAAAATTTATTTTTTGAAAAATTTACTATAGAAAAGGCAATCCTCGGCGTATTTAAAATTTGTGACAGTAAAAAATTATATTTTGAAAAATTTACTATAGAAAAGACAATCCTCGGCGTATTTACAATTTGCGACAGTAAAAAATTATTTTTTGAAAAATTTACTATAGAAAAGGCAATCCTCGGCGTATTTAAAATTTGCGACAGTAAACAATTATTTTTTGAAAAATTTACTATAGAAAAGGCAATCCTCGGCGTATTTAAAATTTGCGACAGTAAAAAATATTTTTTGAAAAATTGACTATAGAAAAGGCAATCCTCGGGGTATTTAAAATTTTCGACAGTAAAAAATAATTTTTTGACAAATTCACCATAGAAAAGGTAATCCTCGGCGTATTTAAAATTTGTGACAGTAAAAAATAATTTTTTGAAAAATTTACTATAGAAAAGGCAATCCTCGGCGTATTTAAAATTTGCGACAGCAAAAAATAATTTTTTGAAAAATTCACTATAGAAAAGGCAATCATCGGTATATTTAAAATTTGCCACTGTAAAAATTTATTTTTTGACAAATTCACTATAGAAAAGCAATCCTCGGTATATTTAAAATTTGCGACAGTAAAAAATTATTTTTTGAAAAATTTACTATAGAAAAGGCAATCATCGGCGTATTTAAAATTTGCGACCGTAAAAAATATTATTTTGACAAATTAACTATAGAAAAGGCAATCCTCGGCGTATTTAAAATTTGCGACAGTAAAAAATTATTTTTTGAAAAATTTACTATAGAAAAGGCAATCCTCGGCGTATTTAAAATTTGCGACAGTAAAAAATTATTTTTTGAAAAATTTACTATAGAACAGGCAATCCTCGGCGTATTTAAAATTTGCGACAGCAAAAAATAGTTTTTTGAAAAATTCACTATAGAAAAGCCAATCATCGGTATATTTAAAATTTGCCACTGTAAAAATTTATTTTTTGACAAATTCACTATAGAAAAGGCAATCCTCGGCGTATTTAAAATTTGCGACTGTAAAAAATTATTTTTTGAAAAATTTACTATAGAAAAGGCAATCCTCGGCGTATTTAAAATTTGCGACAGTAAAAAATTATTTTTTGAAAAATTTACTATAGAAAAGGCAATCCTCGGCGTATTTAAAATTTGCGGCAGTAAAAAATTATTTTTTGAAAAATGTACTATAGAAAAGGCAACGCTCGGCGTATTTAAAATTTGCGACACTAAAAATTATTTTTTGAAAAATTTACTATAGAAAAGGCAATACCCGGCGTATTTAAAATTTGCGACAGTAAAAAATTATTTTTTGAAAAATTTACTATAGAAAAGGCAATCCACGGCGTATTTAAAATTTGCGACAGTAAAAAATTATTTTTTGAAACTTTACTATAGAAAAGGCAATCCTCGGCGTATTTAAAATTTGCGACCGTAAAAAATTATTTTTTGAAAAATTTACTATAGAAAAGGCAATCCTCGGCGTATTTAAAATTTGCGACAGTAAAAAATTATTTTTGAAAAATTTACTATAGAAAAGGCAAAACTCGGCGTATTTAAAATTTGCGACAGTAAAAAATTATTTTTTGAAAAATTTACAATAGAAAAGGCAATCCTCGGCGTATTTAAAATTTGCGACAGTAAAGAATTATTATTTGAAAAATTTACTATAGAAAAGGCAATCCTCGGCGTATTTAAAATTTGCGATAGCAAAAAATAATTTTTGGAAAAATTCACTATAGAGAAGGCAATTATCGGTATATTTAAAATTTGCCACTGTAAAAATTTATTTTTTGAAAAATTCAATATAGAAAAGGCAATCCTCGGCGTATTAAAAATTTGCGACCGTAAAAAATAATTTTTTGAGAAATTTACTATAGAAAAGGCAATCCTCGGTATATTTAAAATTTGCGACAGTAAAAAATTATTTTTTGGCCAATTCACTATAGAAAAGGCAATCCTCGGGGTATTTAAAAGTTTCCACAGTAAAAAATTATCTTTTGACAAATTCACCATAGAAAAGATAATCCTCGGCGTATTTAAAATTTGTGACAGTAAAAAATTATTTTTTGAAAAATTTACTATAGAAAAGGCAATCCTCGAGTTATTTAAACTTTGCGACAGTAAAAAATTATTTTTTGAAAAATTTATTATAGAAAAGGCAATCCTCGGCGTATTTAAAATTTGCGACAGTAAAAATTATTTTTTGAAAAATTTACTATAGAAAAGACAATCATCGGTATATTTAAAATTTGCCACTGTAAAAATTTATTTTTTGACAAATTCACTATAGAAAAGGCAATCCTCGGTATATTTAAAATTTGCGACAGTAAAAAATTATTTTTTGAAAAATTTACTATAGAAAAGGCAATCATCTGCGTATTTAAAATTTGCGACCGTAAAAAATATTATTTTGACAAATTAACTATAGAAAAGGCAATCCTCGGCGTATTTAAAATTTGCGACAGTAAAAAATTATTTTTTGAAAAATTTACTATAGAAAAGGCAATCCTCGGCGTATTTAAAATTTGCGACAGTAAAAAATTATTTTTTGAAAAATTTACTATAGAACAGGCAATCCTCGGCGTATTTAAAATTTGCGACAGCAAAAAATAATTTTTTGAAAAATTCACTATAGAAAAGGCAATCATCGGTATATTTAAAATTTGCCACTGTAAAAATTTATTTTTTGACAAATTCACTATAGAAAAGGCAATCCTCGGCGTATTTAAAATTTGCGACAGTAAAAAATTATTTTTTGAAAAATTTACTATAGAAAAGGCAATCCTCGGCGTGTTTAAAATTTGCGACAGTAAAAAATTATTTTTTGAAAAATTTACTATAGAAAAGGCAATCCTCGGCGTATTTAAAATTTGCGGCAGTAAAAAATTATTTTTTGAAAAATGTACTATAGAAAAGGCAACGCTCGGCGTATTTAAAATTTGCGACACAAAAAATTATTTTTTGAATAATTTACTATAGAAAAGGCAATACCCGGCGTATTTAAAATTTGCGACAGTAAAAAATTATTTTTTGAAAAATTTACTACAGAAAAGGCAATCCACGGCGTATTTAAAATTTGCGACAGTAAAAAATTATTTTTTGAAAAATTTACTATAGAAAAGTCAATCCTCGGCGTATTTGGAATTTGCGACAGTAAAAAATTATTTTTTGAAAAATTTACTATAGAAAAGGCAATCCTCGGCGTATTTAAAATTTGCGACAGTAAAAAATTATTTTTTGAAAAATTTACTATAGAAAAGGCAAAACTAGACGTATTTAAAATTTGCGACAGTAAAAAATTATTTTTTGAAAAATTTACTATAGAAAAGGCAATCCTCGGCGTATTTAAAATTTGCGACAGTAAAGAAGTATTTTTTGAAAAATTTACTATAGAAAAGGCAATCCTCGGCGTATTTAAAATTTGCGACAGCAAAAAACAATTTTTGGAAAAATTCACTATAGAAAAGGCAATTATCGGTATATGTAAAATTTGCCACTGTAAAAATTTATTTTTTGAAAAATTCAATATAGAAAAGGCAATCCTCGGCGTATTAAAAATTTGCGACCGTAAAAAATAATTTTTTGAGAAATTTACTTTAGAAAAGGCAATCCTCGGTATATTTAAAATTTGCGACAGTAAAAAATTATTTTTTGGCCAATTCACTATAGAAAAGGCAATCCTCGGGTATTTAAAATTTTCCACAGTAAAAAATTATTTTTTGACAAATTCACCATAGAAAAGGTAATCCTCGACGTATTTAAAATTTGTGACAGTAAAAAATTATTTTGTGAAAAATTTACTATAGAAAAGGCAATCCTCGAGTTATTTAAACTTTGCAACAGTAAAAAATTATTTTTTGAAAAATTTATTATAGAAAAGGCAATCCTCGGCGTATTTAAAATTTGCGACAGTAAAAATTATTTTTTGAAAAATTTACTATAGAAAAGACAATCCTCGGCGTATTTAAAATTTGTGACAGTAAAAAATTATTTTTTGAAAAATTTACTATAGAAAAGGCAATCCTCGGCGTATTTAAAATTTGCGACAGCAAAAAATAATTTTTGGAAAAATTCACTATAGAAAAGGCAATTATCGGTATATATAAAATTTGCCACTGTAAAAATTTATTTTTTGAAAAATTCAATATAGAAAAGGCAATCCTCGGCGTATTAAAAATTTGCGACCGTAAAAAAATATTTTTTTGAGAAATTTACCATAAAAAAGGCAATCCTCGGTATATTTAAAATTTGCGACAGTAAAAAATAATTTTTTGGCAAATTCACTATAGAAAAGGCAATCCTCGGGGTATTTAAAATTTTCGACAGTAAAAAATTATTTTTTGATAAATTCACCATAGAAAAGTTAATCCTCGGCGTATTTCAAATTTGTGACAGTCAAAAATAATTTTTTGAAAAATTTACCATAGAAAAGGCAATCCTCGGCGTATTAAAAATTTGCGACCGTAAAAAATAATTTTTTGAGAAATTTACTATAAAAAAGGCAATCCTCGGTATATTTAAAATTTGCGACAGTAAAAAATAATTTTTTGGCAAATTCACTATAGAAAAGGCAATGCTCGGGGTATTTGAAATTTTCGACAGTAAAAAATTATTTTTTGACAAATTCACCATAGAAAACGTAATCCTCGGCGTATTTAAAATTTTTGACAGTAAAAAATAATTTTTTGAAAAATTTACTATAGAAAAGGCAATCCTCGGCGTATTTAAAATTTGCGACAGCAAAAAATAATTTTTGAAAAATTCACTATAGAAATGGCAATCATCGGTATATTTAAAATTTGCCACTGTAAAAATTTATTTTTTGACAAATTCACTATAGAAAAGGCAATCCTCGGCGTATTTAAAATTTGCGACCGTAAAAAATATTATTTTGACAAATTCACTATAGAAAAGGCAATCCTCGGCGTATTTAAAATTTGCGACAGCAAAAAATTATTTTTTGAAAAATTTACTTTAGAAAAGGCAATTCTCGGCGTATTTAAAATTTGCGACAGTAAAAATTATTTTTTGAAAAATTTACTATAGAAAAGGCAATCCTCGGCATATTTAAAATTTGCGACAGTAAAAAATTATTTTTTGAAAAATTTACTATAGAAAAGGCAATCCTCGGCGTATTTAAAATTTGCGACAGTAAAAAATTTATTTTTTGAAAAATTTACTATAGAAAAGGCAATCCTCGGCGTATTTAAAATTTGTGACAGTAAAAAATTATATTTTGAAAAATTTACTATAGAAAAGACAATCCTCGGCGTATTTACAATTTGCGACAGTAAAAAATTATTTTTTTGAAAAATTTACTATAGAAAAGGCAATCCTCGGCGTATTTAAAATTTGCGACAGTAAACAATTATTTTTGAAAAATTTACTATAGAAAAGGCAATCCTCGGCGTATTTAAAATTTGCGACAGTAAAAAATATTTTTGAAAAATTGACTATAGAAAAGGCAATCCTCGGGGTATTTAAAATTTTCGACAGTAAAAAATAATTTTTTGACAAATTCACCATAGAAAAGGTAATCCTCGGCGTATTTAAAATTTGTGACAGTAAAAAATAATTTTTTGAAAAATTTACTATAGAAAAGGCAATCCTCGGCGTATTTAAAATTTGCGACAGCAAAAAATAATTTTTTGAAAAATTCACTATAGAAAAGGCAATCATCGGTATATTTAAAATTTGCCACTGTAAAAATTTATTTTTTGACAAATTCACTATAGAAAAGCAATCCTCGGTATATTTAAAATTTGCGACAGTAAAAAATTATTTTTTGAAAAATTTACTATAGAAAAGGCAATCATCGGCGTATTTAAAATTTGCGACCGTAAAAAATATTATTTTGACAAATTAACTATAGAAAAGGCAATCCTCGGCGTATTTAAAATTTGCGACAGTAAAAAATTATTTTTTGAAAAATTTACTATAGAAAAGGCAATCCTCGGCGTATTTAAAATTTGCGACAGTAAAAAATTATTTTTTGAAAAATTTACTATAGAACAGGCAATCCTCGGCGTATTTAAAATTTGCGACAGCAAAAAATAGTTTTTTGAAAAATTCACTATAGAAAAGCCAATCATCGGTATATTTAAAATTTGCCACTGTAAAAATTTATTTTTTGACAAATTCACTATAGAAAAGGCAATCCTCGGCGTATTTAAAATTTGCGACTGTAAAAAAATTATTTTTTGAAAAATTTACTATAGAAAAGGCAATCCTCGGCGTATTTAAAATTTGCGACAGTAAAAAATTATTTTTTGAAAAATTTACTATAGAAAAGGCAATCCTCGGCGTATTTAAAATTTGCGGCAGTAAAAAATTATTTTTTGAAAAATGTACTATAGAAAAGGCAACGCTCGGCGTATTTAAAATTTGCGACACTAAAAATTATTTTTTGAAAAATTTACTATAGAAAAGGCAATACCCGGCGTATTTAAAATTTGCGACAGTAAAAAATTATTTTTTGAAAAATTTACTATAGAAAAGGCAATCCACGGCGTATTTAAAATTTGCGACAGTAAAAAATTATTTTTTGAAACTTTACTATAGAAAAGGCAATCCTCGGCGTATTTAAAATTTGCGACCGTAAAAAATTATTTTTTGAAAAATTTACTATAGAAAAGGCAATCCTCGGCGTATTTAAAATTTGCGACAGTAAAAAATTATTTTTTGAAAAATTTACTATAGAAAAGGCAAAACTCGGCGTATTTAAAATTTGCGACAGTAAAAAATTATTTTTTGAAAAATTTACAATAGAAAAGGCAATCCTCGGCGTATTTAAAATTTGCGACAGTAAAGAATTATTATTTGAAAAATTTACTATAGAAAAGGCAATCCTCGGCGTATTTAAAATTTGCGATAGCAAAAAATAATTTTTGGAAAAATTCACTATAGAAAAGGCAATTATCGGTATATTTAAAATTTGCCACTGTAAAAATTTATTTTTTGAAAAATTCAATATAGAAAAGGCAATCCTCGGCGTATTAAAAATTTGCGACCGTAAAAAATAATTTTTTGAGAAATTTACTATAGAAAAGGCAATCCTCGGTATATTTAAAATTTGCGACAGTAAAAAATTATTTTTTGGCCAATTCACTATAGAAAAGGCAATCCTCGGGGTATTTAAAAGTTTCCACAGTAAAAAATTATCTTTTGACAAATTCACCATAGAAAAGATAATCCTCGGCGTATTTAAAATTTGTGACAGTAAAAAATTATTTTTTGAAAAATTTACTATAGAAAAGGCAATCCTCGAGTTATTTAAACTTTGCGACAGTAAAAAATTATTTTTTGAAAAATTTATTATAGAAAAGGCAATCCTCGGCGTATTTAAAATTTGCGACAGTAAAAATTATTTTTTGAAAAATTTACTATAGAAAAGACAATCCTCGGCGTATTTAAAATTTGTGACAGTAAAAAATTATTTTTTGAAAAATTTACTATAGAAAAGGCAATCCTCGGCGTATTTAAAATTTGCGACAGCAAAAAATAATTTTTGGAAAAATTCACTATACAAAAGGCAATTATCGGTATATTTAAAATTTGCCACTGTAAAAATTTATTTTTTGAAAAATTCAATATAGAAAAGGCAATCCTCGGCGCATTAAAAATTTGCGACCGTAAAAAACAATTTTTTGAGGAATTTACTATAAAAAAGCCAATCCTCGGTATATTTAAAATTTGCGACAGTAAAAAATAATTTTTTGGCAAATTCACTATAGAAAAGGCAATCCTCGGGGTATTTAAAATTTTCGAC
>CAWUPM010001323.1:0-50830 GCA_963924295.1 Dioctria rufipes
AAATTTTAAATACGCCGAGGATTGCATTTTCTATAGTAAATTTTTCAAAAAATTATTTTTTACTGTCGCAAATTTTAAATACGCCGAGGATTGCCTTTTCTATAGTAAATTTTTCAAAAAATAATTTTTTATTGTCGCAAATTTTAAATACGCCGAGGATTGCCTTTTCTATAGTAAATTTTTCAAAAAATAACATTTTACTGTCGCAAATTTTAAAAAACGTCGAGGATTGCCTTTTCTGTAGTAAATTTTTCAAAAAATAATTTTTTACTGTCGCAAATTTTAAATACGCCGAGGATTGCCTTTTCTATAGTAAATTTTTCAAAAATAATTTTTTACTGTCGCAAATTTTAAATACGCCTAGGATTGCCTTTTCCATAGTAAATTTTGCAAAAAATAATTTTTTACTGTCGCAAATTTTAAATACGCCGAGGATTGCCTTTTCTATAGTAAATTTTTCAAAAATAACAGTTTACTGTCGCAAATTTTAAAAACGTCGAGGATTGCCTTTTCTATAGTAAATTTTTCAAAAAATAATTTTTTACTGTAGCAAATTTTAAATACGCCGAGCATTGCCTTTTCTATAGTAAATTTTTCAAAAAATAATTTTTGACTGTCGCAAATTTTAAATACGCCGAGGATTGCCTTTTTTATAGTAAATTTTTCAAAAAATAATTTTTTATTGTCGCAAATTTTAAATACGCCGAGGATTGCATTTTCTATAGTAAATTTTTCAAAAAATTATTTTTTACTGTCGCAAATTTTAAATACGCCGAGGATTGCCTTTTCTATAGTAAATTTTTCAAAAATAATTTTTTACTGTCGCAAATTTAAATACGCCGAGGATTGCCTTTTCTATAGTAAATTTTTCAAAAATAATTTTTTACTGTCGCAAATTTTAAATACGCCTAGGATTGCCTTTTCCATAGTAAATTTTGCAAAAAATAATTTTTTACTGTCGCAAATTTTAAATACGCCGAGGATTGCCTTTTCTATAGTAAATTTTTCAAAAAATAACAGTTTACTGTCGCAAATTTTAAAAACGTCGAGGATTGCCTTTTCTATAGTAAATTTTTCAAAAAATAATTTTTTACTCTAGCAAATTTTAAATACGCCGAGGATTGACTTTTCTATAGTAAATTTTTCAAAAAATAATTTTTTACTGTCGCAAATTTTAAATACGCCGAGGATTGCCTTTTCCATAGTAAATTTTTCAAAAAATAATTTTTTACTGTCGCAAATTTTAAATACGCCGAGGATTGCCTTTTCTATAGTAAATTTTTCAAAAATAATTTTTTACTGTCGCAAAATTTAAATACGCCGACGATTGCCTTTTCTATAGTAAATTTTTCAAAAAATAATTTTTTATTGTCGCAAATTTTAAATACGCCGAGGATTGCCTTTTCTATAGTAATTTTTCAAAAAATAATTTTTTACTGTCGCAAATTTTAAATACGTCGAGGATTGCCTTTTCTATAGTAAATTTTTCAAAAAATAATTTTTTACTGTCGCAAATTTTAAATACGCCGACGATTGCCTTTTCTATAGTAAATTTTTCAAAAAATAATTTTTTATTGTCGCAAATTTTAAATACGCCGAGGATTGCCTTTTCTATAGTAAATTTTTCAAAAAATAATTTTTTATTGTCGCAAATTTTAAATACGCCGAGGATTGCATTTCTATAGTAAATTTTTCAAAAAATTATTTTTTACTGTCGCAAATTTTAAATACGCCGAGGATTGCCTTTTCTATAGTAAATTTTTCAAAAAATAATTTTTTATTGTCGCAAATTTTAAATACGCCGAGGATTGCCTTTTCTATAGTAAATTTTCAAAAAATAACATTTTACTGTCGCAAATTTTAAAAACGTCGAGGATTGCCTTTTCTGTAGTAAATTTTTCAAAAAATTATTTTTTACTGTCGCAAATTTTAAATACGCCGAGGATTGCCTTTTCTATAGTAAATTTTTCAAAAAATAATTTTTTACTGTCGCAAATTTTAAATACGCCTAGGATTGCCTTTTCCATAGTAAATTTTTCAAAAAATAATTTTTTACTGTCGCAAATTGTAAATACGCCGAGGATTGCCTTTTCTATAGTAAATTTTTCAAAAATAACAGTTTACTGTCGCAAATTTTAAAAACGTCGAGGATTGCCTTTTCTATAGTAAATTTTTCAAAAAATAATTTTTTACTCTAGCAAATTTTAAATACGCCGAGGATTGACTTTTCTATAGTAAATTTTTCAAAAAATAATTTTTTACTGTCGCAAATTTTAAATACGCCGAGGATTGCCTTTTCCATAGTAAATTTTTCAAAAAATTATTGTTTACTGTCGCAAATTTTAAATACGCCGAGGATTGCCTTTTCTATAGTAAATTTTTCAAAAAATAATTTTTTACTGTCGCAAATTTTAAATACGCCGAGGATTGCCTTTTCTACAGTAAATTTTTCAAAAAAAAATTTTTTACTGTCGCAGATTTTAAATACGCCGAGGATTGCCTTTTCTATAGTAAATTTTTCAAAAAATAACATTTTACTGTCGCAAATTTTAAAAACGTCGAGGATTTCCTTTTCTATAGTAAATTTTTCAAAAAATAATTTTTTACTCTAGCAAATTTTAAATACGCCGAGGATTGACTTTTCTATAGTAAATTTTTCAAAAAATAATTTTTTACAGTCGCAAATTTTAAATACGCCGAGGATTGCCTTTTCCATAGTAAATTTTTCAAAAAATAATTTTTTACTGTCGCAAATTTTAAATACGCCGAGGATTGCCTTTTCTATAGTAAATTTTTCAAAAAATAATTTTTTACTGTCGCAAATTTTAAATACGCCGACGATTGCCTTTTCTATAGTAAATTTTTCAAAAAATAATTTTTTATTGTCGCAAATTTTAAATACGCCGAGGATTACCTTTTCTATAGTAAATTTTTCAAAAAATAATTTTTTATTGTCGCAAATTTTAAATACGCCGAGGATTGCATTTTCTATAGTAAATTTTTCAAAAAATTATTTTTTACTGTCGCAAATTTTAAATACGCCGAGGATTGCCTTTTCTATAGTAAATTTTTCAAAAATAATTTTTTATTGTCGCAAATTTTAAATACGCCGAGGATTGCCTTTTCTATAGTAAATTTTTCCAAAAATAATTTTTTACTGTCGCAGATTTTAAATACGCCGAGGATTGCCTTTTCTATAGTAAATTTTTCAAAAAATAACATTTTACTGTTGCAAATTTTAAAAACGTCGAGGATTTCCTTTTCTATAGTAAATTTTTCAAAAAATAATTTTTTACTGTAGCAAATTTTAAATACGCCGAGCATTGCCTTTTCTATAGTAAATTTTTCAAAAAATAATTTTTTACTGTCGCAAATTTTAAATACGCCGAGGATTGCATTTTCTATAGTAAATTTTTCAAAAAATAATTTTTTACTGTCGCAAATTTTAAATATTCCGAGTATTCCTTTTTCCATAGTAAATTTTTCAAAAAATAATTTTTTACTTTCGCAAATTTTAAATACGCCGAGGATTGCCTTTTCTATAGTAAATTTTTCAAAAAAGAATTTTTTACTGTCGCAAATTTTAAATACGCCGAGGATTGCCTTTTCTATAGTAAATTTTTTCAAAAAATAATTTTTTACTGTCGCAAATTTTAAATACGCCGAGGATTGCCTTTTCCATAGTAAATTTTTCAAAAAATAATTTTTTACTGTCGCAAATTTTAAATACGCCGAGGATTGCCTTTTCTATAGTAAATTTTTCAAAAAATAATTTTTTACTGTCGCAAATTTTAAATACGCCGAGGATTGCCTTTTCTATAGTAAATTTTTCAAAAAATAATTTTTTACTGTCGCAAATTTTAAATACGCCGAGGATTGCATTTTCTATAGTAAATTTTTCAAAAAATAATTTTTTACTGTCGCATATTTTAAATACGCCGAGGATTGCCTTTTCTATAGTAAATTTTCAAAAAATAATTTTTTACAGTCGCAAATTTTAATACGCCGAGGATTGCCTTTTCTATAGTAAATTTTTCAAAAAATAATTTTTTACTGTCGCAAATTTTAAATACGCCGAGGATTGCCTTTTCTATAGTAAATTTTTCAAAAAATAATTTTTTATTGTCGCAAATTTTAAATACGCCGAGGATTGCATTTTCTATAGTAAATTTTTCAAAAAATAATTTTTTACTGTCGCAAATTTTAAATACGCCGAGGATTGCCTTTTCCATAGTAAATTTTTCAAAAAATAATTTTTTACTGTCGCAAATTTTAAATACGCCGAGGATTGCCTTTTCTATAGCAAATTTTTCAAAAAATAATTTTTTACTGTCGCAAATTTTAATACGCCGAGGATTGCCTTTTCTATAGTAAATTTTTCAAAAAATAATTTTTTACTCTCGCAAATTTTAAATACGCCTAGGATTGCCTTTTCCATAGTAAATTTTTCAAAAAATAATTTTTTACTGTCGCAAATTTTAAATACGCCGAGGATTGCCTTTTCTATAGTAAATTTTTCAAAAATAACAGTTTACTGTCGCAAATTTTAAAAACGTCGAGGATTGCCTTTTCTATAGTAAATTTTTCAAAAAATAGTTTTTTACTGTAGCAAATTTTAAATACGCCGACGATTGCCTTTCCTATAGTAAATTTTTCAAAAAATAATTTTTTATTGTCGCAAATTTTAAATACGCCGAGGATTGCATTTTCTATAGTAAATTTTTCAAAAAATAATTTTTTACTGTCGCAAATTTTAAATACGCCGAGGATTGCCTTTTCCATAGTAAATTCTTCAAAAAATAATTTTTTACTGTCGCAAATTTTAAATACGCCGAGGATTGCCTTTCTATAGTAAATTTTCAAAAAATAATTTTTTACTGTCGCAAATTTTAAATACGCCGAAGATTGCCTTTTCTATAGTAAATTTTTCAAAAAATAATTTTTTACTGTCG
The DNA here is from genome assembly GCA_963924295.1 of Dioctria rufipes. Taxonomy (NCBI): domain Eukaryota; kingdom Metazoa; phylum Arthropoda; class Insecta; order Diptera; family Asilidae; genus Dioctria; species Dioctria rufipes. Next base: position 4,953 of record CAWUPM010001323.1, read on the forward strand.
CAAATTTCAAATACGCCGAGGATTGCCTTTTCTATAGTAAATTTTTCAAAAAATTATTTTTTACTGTCGCAAATTTTAAATACGTCGAAGATTGCCTTTTCCATAGTAAATTTTTCAAAAAATAATTTTTTACTGTCGCAAATTTTAAATACGCCGAGGATTGCCTTTCCTATAGTAAATTTTTCAAAAAATAATTTTTTACTGTCGCAAATTTTAAATACGCCTAGGATTGCCTTTTACATAGTAAATTTTTCAAAAAATAATTTTTTGCTGTCGCAAATTTTAAATACGCCGACGATTGCCTTTTCTATAGTAAATTTTTCAAAAAATAATTTTTTATTGTCGCAAATTTTAAATACGCCGAGGATTGCATTTTCTATAGTAAATTTTTCAAAAAATTATTTTTTACTGTCGCAAATTTTAAATACGCCGAGGATTGCCTTTTCTATAATAAATTTTTCAAAAAATAATTTTTTACTGTCGCAAATTTTAAATACGCCGAGGATTGCCTTTTCCATAGTAAATTTTTCAAAAAATAATTTTTTACTGTCGCAAATTTTAAATACGCCGAGGATTGCCTTTTCTATAGTGAATTTTTCAAAAAGTAATTTTTTACTGTCGCAAATTTTAAATACGCCGAGGATTGCCTTTTCTATAGTAAATTTTTCAAAAAATAATTTTTTATTGTCGCAAATTTTAAATACGCCGAGGATTGCATTTTCTATAGTAAATTTTTCAAAAAATAATTTTTTACTGTCGCAAATTTTAAATACGCCGAGGATTGCCTTTTCTATAGTAAATTTTTCAAAAAATAATTTTTTACTGTCGCAAATTTTAAATACGCCGAGGATTGCCTTTTCTATAGTAAATTTTTCAAAAAATAATTTTTTATTGTCGCAAATTTTAAATACGCCGAGGATTGCCTTTTCTATAGTAAATTTTTCAAAAAATAACAGTTTACTGTCGCAAATTTTAAAAACGTCGAGGATTGCCTTTTCTATAGAAAATTTTTCAAAAAATAATTTTTTACTGTAGCAAATTTTAAATACGCCGACGATTGCCTTTTCTATAGTAAATTTTTCAAAAAATAATTTTTTATTGTCGCAAATTTTAAATACGCCGAGGATTGCAGTTTCTATAGAAAATTTTTCAAAAAATAATTTTTTACTGTCGCAAATTTTAAATACGCCGAGGATTGCCTTTTCTATAGTAAATTTTTCAAAAAATAATTTTTTACTGTCGCAAATTTTAAATACGCCGAGGATTGCCTTTTCTATAGTAAATTTTTCAAAAAATAATTTTTTACTGTCGCAAATTTTAAATACGCCGAGGATTGCCTTTTCTATAGAAAATTTTTCAAAAAATAATTTTTTACTGTAGCAAATTTTAAATACGCCGACGATTGCCTTTTCTATAGTAAATTTTTCAAAAAATAATTTTTTATTGTCGCAAATTTTAAATACGCCGAGGATTGCATTTTCTATAGAAAATTTTTCAAAAAATAATTTTTTACTGTCACAAATTTTAAATACGCCGAGGATTGCCTTTTCTATAGTAAATTTTTCAAAAAATAATTTTTTACTGTCGCAAATTTTAAATACGCCGAGGATTGCCTTTTCTATAGCAAATTTTTCAAAAAATAATTTTTTACTGTCGCAAATTTTAAATACGCCGAGGATTGCCTTTTCTATAGTAAATTTTTCAAAAAATAATTTTTTACTCTCGCAAATTTTAAATACGCCTAGGATTGCCTTTTCCATAGTAAATTTTTCAAAAAATAATTTTTTACTGTCGCAAATTTTAAATACGCCGAGGATTGCCTTTTCTATAGTAAATTTTTCAAAAAATAACAGTTTACTGTCGCAAATTTTAAAAACGTCGAGGATTGCCTTTTCTATAGTAAATTTTTCAAAAAATAGTTTTTTACTGTAGCAAATTTTAAATACGCCGACGATTGCCTTTCCTATAGTAAATTTTTCAAAAAATAATTTTTTATTGTCGCAAATTTTAAATACGCCGAGGATTGCATTTTCTATAGTAAATTTTTCACAAAATAATTTTTTACTGTCGCAAATTTTAAATACGCCGAGGATTGCCTTTTCCATAGTAAATTTTTCAAAAAATAATTTTTTACTGTCGCAAATTTTAAATACGCCGAGGATTGCCTTTTCTATAGTAAATTTTCAAAAAATAATTTTTTACTGTCGCAAATTTTAAATACGCCGAAGATTGCCTTTTCTATAGTAAATTTTTCAAAAAATAATTTTTTACTGTCGCAAATTTCAAATACGCCGAGGATTGCCTTTTCTATAGTAAATTTTTCAAAAAATTATTTTTTACTGTCGCAAATTTTAAATACGTCGAGGATTGCCTTTTCAATAGTAAATTTTTCAAAAAATAATTTTTTACTGTCGCAAATTTTAAATACGCCGAGGATTGCCTTTCCTATAGTAAATTTTTCAAAAAATAATTTTTTACTGTCGCAAATTTTAAATACGCCTAGGATTGCCTTTTACATAGTAAATTTTTCAAAAAATAATGTTTTGCTGTCGCAAATTTTAAATACGCCGACGATTGCCTTTTCTATAGTAAATTTTTCAAAAAATAATTTTTTATTGTCGCAAATTTTAAATACGCCGAGGATTGCATTTTCTATAGTAAATTTTTCAAAAAATTATTTTTTACTGTCGCAAATTTTAAATACGCCGAGGATTGCCTTTTCTATAATAAATTTTTCAAAAAATAATTTTTTACTGTCGCAAATTTTAAATACGCCGAGGATTGCCTTTTCCATAGTAAATTTTTCAAAAAATAATTTTTTACTGTCGCAAATTTTAAATACGCCGAGGATTGCCTTTTCTATAGTGAATTTTTCAAAAAGTAATTTTTTACTGTCGCAAATTTTAAATACGCCGAGGATTGCCTTTTCTATAGTAAATTTTTCAAAAAATAATTTTTTATTGTCGCAAATTTTAAATACGCCGAGGATTGCATTTTCTATAGCAAATTTTTCAAAAAATAATTTTTTACTGTCGCAAATTTTAAATACGCCGAGGATTGCCTTTTCTATAGTAAATTTTTCAAAAAATAATTTTTTACTGTCGCAAATTTTAAATACGCCGAGGATTGCCTTTTCTATAGTAAATTTTTCAAAAAATAATTTTTTATTGTCGCAAATTTTAAATACGCCGAGGATTGCCTTTTCTATAGTAAATTTTTCAAAAAATAACAGTTTACTGTCGCAAATTTTAAAAACGTCGAGGATTGCCTTTTCTATAGAAAATTTTTCAAAAAATAATTTTTTACTGTAGCAAATTTTAAATACGCCGAGGATTGCCTTTTCCATAATAAATTTTTCAAAAAATAATTTTTTACTGTCGCAAATTTTAAATACGCCGAGGATTGCCTTTTCTATAGTAAATTTTTCAAAAAATAATTTTTTACTGTCGCAAATTTTAAATACGCCGAGGATTGCCTTTTCTATAGTAAATTTTTCAAAAAATAATTTTTTACTGTCGCAAATTTTAAATACGCCGAAGATTGCCTTTTCCATAATAAATTTTTCAAAAAATAATTTTTTACTGTCGCAAATTTTAAATACGCCGAGGATTGCCTTTTCCATAATAAATTTTTCAAAAAATAATTTTTTACTGTCGCAAATTTTAAATACGCCGAGGATTGCCTTTTCTATAGTAAATTTTTCAAAAAATAATTTTTTACTGTCGCAAATTTTAAATACGCCGAGGATTGCCTTCTCTATAGTAAATTTTTCAAAAAATAATTTTTTATTGTCGCAAATTTTAAATACGCCGAGGATTGCATTTTCTATTGTAAATTTTTCAAAAAATAATTTTTTACTGTCGCAAATTTTAAATACGCCGAGGATTGCCTTTTCTATAGAAAATGTTTCAAAAAATAATTTTTTACTGTCGCAAATTTTAAATACGCCGAGGATTGCCTTTTCTATAGTAAATTTTTCAAAAAATAATTTTTTACTGTCGCAAATTTTAAATACGCCGAGGATTGCCTTTTCTATAGTAAATTTTTCAAAAAATAACAGTTTACTGTCGCAAATTTTAAAAACGTCGAGGATTGCCTTTTCTATAGTAAATTTTTCAAAAAATTATTTTTTACTGTAGCAAATTTTAAATACGCCGACGATTGCCTTTTCTATAGTAAATTTTTCAAAAAATAATTTTTTATTGTCGCAAATTTTAAATACGCCGAGTATTGCCTTTTCTATAGTAAATTTTTCAAAAAATAATTTTTTACTGTCGCAAATTTTAAATACGCCGAGGATTGCCTTTTCCATAGTAAATTTTTCAAAAAATAATTTTTTACTGTCGCAAATTTTAAATACGCCGAAGATTGCCTTTTCTATAGTAAATTTTTCAAAAAATAATTTTTTACTGTCGCAAATTTTAAATACGCCGAAGATTGCCTTTTCTATAGTAAATTTTTCAAAAAAGAATTTTTTACTGTCGCAAATTTTAAATACGCCGAGGATTGCCTTTTCTATAGTAAATTTTTCAAAAAATAATTTTTTACTGTCGCAAATTTTAAATACGCCGAGGATTGCCTTTTCCATAGTAAATTTTTCAAAAAATAATTTTTTACTGTCGCAAATTTTAAATACGCCGAGGATTGCCTTTTCTATAGTAAATTTTTCAAAAAATAATTTTTTACTGTCGCAAATTTTAAATACGCCGAGGATTGCCTTTTCCATAGTAAATTTTTCAAAAAATAATTTTTTGCTGTCGCAAATTTTAAATACGCCGAAGATTGCCTTTTCTATAGTAAATTTTTCAAAAAATAATTTTTTACTGTCGCAAATTTTAAATACGCCGAGGATTGCCTTTTCTATAGTAAATTTTTCAAAAAATAATTTTTTACTGTCGCAAATTTTAAATTCGCCGAGGATTGCCTTTTCTACAGTAAATTTTTCAAAAAAGAATTTTTTACTGTCGCAGATTTTAAATACGCCGAGGATTGCCTTTTCTATAGTAAATTTTTCAAAAAATAACATTTTACTGTCGCAAATTTTAAAAACGTCGAGGATTTCCTTTTCTATAGTAAATTTTTCAAAAAATAATTTTTTACTCTAGCAAATTTTAAATACGCCGAGGATTGACTTTTCTATAGTAAATTTTTCAAAAAATAATTTTTTACTGTCGCAAATTTTAAATACGCCGAGGATTGCCTTTTCTATAGTAAATTTTTCAAAAAATAATTTTTTACTCTCGCAAATTTTAAATACGCCTAGGATTGCCTTTTCCATAGTAAATTTTTCAAAAAATAATTTTTTACTGTCGCAAATTTTAAATACGCCGAGGATTGCCTTTTCTATAGTAAATTTTTCAAAAAATAACAGTTTACTGTCGCAAATTTTAAAAACGTCGAGGATTGCCTTTTCTATAGTAAATTTTTCAAAAAATAGTTTTTTACTGTAGCAAATTTTAAATACGCCGACGATTGCCTTTCCTATAGTAAATTTTTCAAAAAATAATTTTTTATTGTCGCAAATTTTAAATACGCCGAGGATTGCATTTTCTATAGTAAATTTTTCAAAAAATAATTTTTTACTGTCGCAAATTTTAAATACGCCGAGGATTGCCTTTTCCATAGTAAATTTTTCAAAAAATAATTTTTTACTGTCGCAAATTTTAAATACGCCGAGGATTGCCTTTTCTATAGTAAATTTTCAAAAAATAATTTTTTACTGTCGCAAATTTTAAATACGCCGAAGATTGCCTTTTCTATAGTAAATTTTTCAAAAAATAATTTTTTACTGTCGCAAATTTCAAATACGCCGAGGATTGCCTTTTCTATAGTAAATTTTTCAAAAAATTATTTTTTACTGTCGCAAATTTTAAATACGTCGAGGATTGCCTTTTCCATAGTAAATTTATCAAAAAATAATTTTTTACTGTCGCAAATTTTAAATACGCCGAGGATTGCTTTTCCTATAGTAAATTTTTCAAAAAATAATTTTTTACTGTCGCAAATTTTAAATACGCCTAGGATTGCCTTTTACATAGTAAATTTTTCAAAAAATAATGTTTTGCTGTCGCAAATTTTAAATACGCCGACGATTGCCTTTTCTATAGTAAATTTTTCAAAAAATAATTTTTTATTGTCGCAAATTTTAAATACGCCGAGGATTGCATTTTCTATAGTAAATTTTTCAAAAAATTATTTTTTACTGTCGCAAATTTTAAATACGCCGAGGATTGCCTTTTCTATAATAAATTTTTCAAAAAATAATTTTTTACTGTCGCAAATTTTAAATACGCCGAGGATTGCCTTTTCCATAGTAAATTTTTCAAAAAATAATTTTTTACTGTTGCAAATTTTAAATACGCCGAGGATTGCCTTTTCTATAGTGAATTTTTCAAAAAGTAATTTTTTACTGTCGCAAATTTTAAATACGCCGAGGATTGCCTTTTCTATAGTAAATTTTTCAAAAAATAATTTTTTATTGTCGCAAATTTTAAATACGCCGAGGATTGCCTTTTCTATAGTAAATTTTTCAAAAAATAATTTTTTACTGTCGCAAATTTTAAATACGCCGAGGATTGCCTTTTCTATAGTAAATTTTTCAAAAAATAATTTTTTATTGTCGCAAATTTTAAATACGCCGAGGATTGCCTTTTCTATAGTAAATTTTTCAAAAAATAACAGTTTACTGTCGCAAATTTTAAAAACGTCGAGGATTGCCTTTTCTATAGAAAATTTTTCAAAAAATAATTTTTTACTGTAGCAAATTTTAAATACGCCGAGGATTGCCTTTTCCATAATAAATTTTTCAAAAAATAATTTTTTACTGTCGCAAATTTTAAATACGCCGAGGATTGCCTTTTCTATAGTAAATTTTTCAAAAAATAATTTTTTACTGTCGCAAATTTTAAATACGCCGAGGATTGCCTTTTCTATAGTAAATTTTTCAAAAAATAATTTTTTACTGTCGCAAATTTTAAATACGCCGAAGATTGCCTTTTCCATAATAAATTTTTCAAAAAATAATTTTTTACTGTCGCAAATTTTAAATACGCCGAGGATTGCCTTTTCCATAATAAATTTTTCAAAAAATAATTTTTTACTGTCGCAAATTTTAAATACGCCGAGGATTGCCTTTTCTATAGTAAATTTTTCAAAAAATAATTTTTTACTGTCGCAAATTTTAAATACGCCGAGGATTGCCTTCTCTATAGTAAATTTTTCAAAAAATAATTTTTTATTGTCGCAAATTTTAAATACGCCGAGGATTGCATTTTCTATTGTAAATTTTTCAAAAAATAATTTTTTACTGTCGCAAATTTTAAATACGCCGAGGATTGCCTTTTCTATAGAAAATGTTTCAAAAAATAATTTTTTACTGTCGCAAATTTTAAATTCGCCGAGGATTGCCTTTTCTACAGTAAATTTTTCAAAAAAGAATTTTTTACTGTCGCAGATTTTAAATACGCCGAGGATTGCCTTTTCTATAGTAAATTTTTCAAAAAATAACATTTTACTGTCGGAAATTTTAAAAACGTCGAGGATTTCCTTTTCTATAGTAAATTTTTCAAAAAATAATTTTTTACTCTAGCAAATTTTAAATACGCCGAGGATTGACTTTTCTATAGTAAATTTTTCAAAAAATAATTTTTTACTGTCGCAAATTTTAAATACGCCGAGGATTGCCTTTTCCATAGTAAATTTTTCAAAAAATAATTTTTTACTGTCGCAAATTTTAAATACGCCGAGGATTGCCTTTTCTATAGTAAATTTTTCAAAAAATAACATTTTACTGTCGCAAATTTTAAAAACGTCGAGGATTGCCTTTTCTATAGTAAATTTTTCAAAAAATAATTTTTTACTGTCGCAAATTTTAAATACGCCGAGGATTGCCTTTTCCATAGTAAATTTTTCAAAAAATAATTTTTTGCTGTCGCAAATTTTAAATACGCCGAAGATTGCCTTTTCTATAGTAAATTTTTCAAAAAATTATTTTTTACTGTCGCAGATTTTAAATACGCCGAGGATTGCCTTTTCTATAGTAAATTTTTCAAAAAATAACATTTTACTGTCGCAAATTTTAAATACGCCGAGGATTGCCTTTTCTATAGTAAATTTTTCAAAAAATTATTTTTTACTGTCGCAAATTTTAAAAACGCCGAGGATTGCCTTTTCCATAGTAAATTTTTCAAAAAATAATTTTTTACTGTCGCAAATTTTAAATACGCCGAGGATTGCCTTTTCTATAGTAAATTTTTCAAAAAATAATTTTTTACTGTCGCAAATTTTAAATACGCCGAGGATTGCCTTTTCCATATTAAATTTTTCAAAAAATAATTTTTTACTGTCGCAAATTTTAAATACGCCGAGGATTGCCTTTTCTATAGTAAATTTTTCAAAAAATAATTTTTTACTGTCGCAAATTTTAAATACGCCGAGGATTGCCTTTTCCATAGTAAATTTTTCAAAAAATAATTTTTTGCTGTCGCAAATTTTAAAATGCCGAAGATTGCCTTTTCTATAATAGATTTTTCAAAAAATAATTTTTTACTGTCGCAAATTTTAAATACGCCGAGGATTGCCTTTTCTATAGTAAATTTTTCAAAAAATAATTTTTTATTGTCGCAAATTTTAAATACGCCGAGGATTGCATTTTCTATAGTAAATTTTTCAAAAAAATATTTTTTACTGTCGCAAATTTTAAATACGCCGAGGATTGCCTTTTCTATAGTAAATTTTTCAAAAAATAATTTTTTACTGTCGCAAATTTTAAATACGCCGAGGATTGCCTTTTCTATAGTAAATTTTTCAAAAAATAATTTTTTACTGTCGCAGATTTTAAATACGCCGAGGATTGCCTTTTCTATAGTAAATTTTTCAAAAAATAACATTTTACTGTCGCAAATTTTAAAAACGCCGAGGATTGCCTTTTCTATAGTAAATTTTTCAAAAAATAACAGTTTACTGTCGCAAATTTTAAAAACGTCGAGGATTGCCTTTTCTATAGTAAATTTTTCAAAAAATTATTTTTTACTGTAGCAAATTTTAAATACGCCGACGATTGCCTTTTCTATAGTAAATTTTTCAAAAAATAATTTTTTATTGTCGCAAATTTTAAATACGCCGAGGATTGCATTTTCTATAGTAAATTTTTCAAAAAATAATTTTTTACTGTCGCAAATTTTAAATACGCCGAGTATTGCCTTTTCTATAGTAAATTTTTCAAAAAATAATTTTTTACTGTCGCAAATTTTAAATACGCCGAGGATTGCCTTTTCCATAGTAAATTTTTCAAAAAATAATTTTTTACTGTCGCAAATTTTAAATACGCCGAAGATTGCCTTTTCTATAGTAAATTTTTCAAAAAATAATTTTTTACTGTCGCAAATTTTAAATACGCCGAAGATTGCCTTTTCTATAGTAAATTTTTCAAAAAATAACAGTTTACTGTCGCAAATTTTAAAAACGTCGAGGATTGCCTTTTCTATAGTAAATTTTTCAAAAAATTATTTTTTACTGTAGCAAATTTTAAATACGCCGACGATTGCCTTTTCTATAGTAAATTTTTCAAAAAATAATTTTTTATTGTCGCAAATTTTAAATACGCCGAGGATTGCATTTTCTATAGTAAATTTTTCAAAAAATAATTTTTTACTGTCGCAAATTTTAAATACGCCGAGTATTGCCTTTTCTATAGTAAATTTTTCAAAAAATAATTTTTTACTGTCGCAAATTTTAAATACGCCGAGGATTGCCTTTTCCATAGTAAATTTTTCAAAAAATAATTTTTTACTGTCGCAAATTTTAAATACGCCGAAGATTGCCTTTTCTATAGTAAATTTTTCAAAAAATAATTTTTTACTGTCGCAAATTTTAAATACGCCGAAGATTGCCTTTTCTATAGTAAATTTTTCAAAAAAGAATTTTTTACTGTCGCAAATTTTAAATACGCCGAGGATTGCCTTTTCTATAGTAAATTTTTCAAAAAATAATTTTTTACTGTCGCAAATTTTAAATACGCCGAGGATTGCCTTTTCCATAGTAAATTTTTCAAAAAATAATTTTTTGCTGTCGCAAATTTTAAATACGCCGAAGATTGCCTTTTCTATAGTAAATTTTTCAAAAAATAATTTTTTACTGTCGCAAATTTTAAATACGCCGAGGATTGCCTTTTCTATAGTAAATTTTTCAAAAAATAATTTTTTACTGTCGCAAATTTTAAATTCGCCGAGGATTGCCTTTTCTACAGTAAATTTTTCAAAAAAGAATTTTTTACTGTCGCAGATTTTAAATACGCCGAGGATTGCCTTTTCTATAGTAAATTTTTCAAAAAATAACATTTTACTGTCGCAAATTTTAAAAACGTCGAGGATTTCCTTTTCTATAGTAAATTTTTCAAAAAATAATTTTTTACTCTAGCAAATTTTAAATACGCCGAGGATTGACTTTTCTATAGTAAATTTTTCAAAAAATAATTTTTTACTGTCGCAAATTTTAAATACGCCGAGGATTGCCTTTTCTATAGTAAATTTTTCAAAAAATAATTTTTTACTCTCGCAAATTTTAAATACGCCTAGGATTGCCTTTTCCATAGTAAATTTTTCAAAAAATAATTTTTTACTGTCGCAAATTTTAAATACGCCGAGGATTGCCTTTTCTATAGTAAATTTTTCAAAAAATAACAGTTTACTGTCGCAAATTTTAAAAACGTCGAGGATTGCCTTTTCTATAGTAAATTTTTCAAAAAATAGTTTTTTACTGTAGCAAATTTTAAATACGCCGACGATTGCCTTTCCTATAGTAAATTTTTCAAAAAATAATTTTTTATTGTCGCAAATTTTAAATACGCCGAGGATTGCATTTTCTATAGTAAATTTTTCAAAAAATAATTTTTTACTGTCGCAAATTTTAAATACGCCGAAGATTGCCTTTTCCATAGTAAATTTTTCAAAAAATAATTTTTTACTGTCGCAAATTTTAAATACGCCGAGGATTGCCTTTTCTATAGTAAATTTTCAAAAAATAATTTTTTACTGTCGCAAATTTTAAATACGCCGAAGATTGCCTTTTCTATAGTAATTTTTTCAAAAAATAATTTTTTACTGTCGCAAATTTCAAATACGCCGAGGATTGCCTTTTCTATAGTAAATTTTTCAAAAAATTATTTTTTACTGTCGCAAATTTTAAATACGTCGAGGATTGCCTTTTCCATAGTAAATTTTTCAAAAAATAATTTTTTACTGTCGCAAATTTTAAATACGCCGAGGATTGCCTTTCCTATAGTAAATTTTTCAAAAAATAATTTTTTACTGTCGCAAATTTTAAATACGCCTAGGATTGCCTTTTACATAGTAAATTTTTCAAAAAATAATGTTTTGCTGTCGCAAATTTTAAATACGCCGACGATTGCCTTTTCTATAGTAAATTTTTCAAAAAATAATTTTTTATTGTCGCAAATTTTAAATACGCCGAGGATTGCATTTTCTATAGTAAATTTTTCAAAAAATTATTTTTTACTGTCGCAAATTTTAAATACGCCGAGGATTGCCTTTTCTATAATAAATTTTTCAAAAAATAATTTTTTACTGTCGCAAATTTTAAATACGCCGAGGATTGCCTTTTCCATAGTAAATTTTTCAAAAAATAATTTTTTACTGTCGCAAATTTTAAATACGCCGAGGATTGCCTTTTCTATAGTGAATTTTTCAAAAAGTAATTTTTTACTGTCGCAAATTTTAAATACGCCGAGGATTGCCTTTTCTATAGTAAATTTTTCAAAAAATAATTTTTTATTGTCGCAAATTTTAAATACGCCGAGGATTGCATTTTCTATAGCAAATTTTTCAAAAAATAATTTTTTACTGTCGCAAATTTTAAATACGCCGAGGATTGCCTTTTCTATAGTAAATTTTTCAAAAAATAATTTTTTACTGTCGCAAATTTTAAATACGCCGAGGATTGCCTTTTCTATAGTAAATTTTTCAAAAAATAATTTTTTATTGTCGCAAATTTTAAATACGCCGAGGATTGCCTTTTCTATAGTAAATTTTTCAAAAAATAACAGTTTACTGTCGCAAATTTTAAAAACGTCGAGGATTGCCTTTTCTATAGAAATTTTTTCAAAAAATAATTTTTTGTAGCAAATTTTAAATACGCCGAGGATTGCCTTTTCCATAATAAATTTTTCAAAAAATAATTTTTTACTGTCGCAAATTTTAAATACGCCGAGGATTGCCTTTTCTATAGTAAATTTTTCAAAAAATAATTTTTTACTGTCGCAAATTTTAAATACGCCGAGGATTGCCTTTTCTATAGTAAATTTTTCAAAAAATAATTTTTTACTGTCGCAAATTTTAAATACGCCGAAGATTGCCTTTTCCATAATAAATTTTTCAAAAAATAATTTTTTACTGTCGCAAATTTTAAATACGCCGAGGATTGCCTTTTCCATAATAAATTTTTCAAAAAATAATTTTTTACTGTCGCAAATTTTAAATACGCCGAGGATTGCCTTTTCTATAGTAAATTTTTCAAAAAATAATTTTTTACTGTCGCAAATTTTAAATACGCCGAGGATTGCCTTCTCTATAGTAAATTTTTCAAAAAATAATTTTTTATTGTCGCAAATTTTAAATACGCCGAGGATTGCATTTTCTATTGTAAATTTTTCAAAAAATAATTTTTTACTGTCGCAAATTTTAAATACGCCGAGGATTGCCTTTTCTATAGAAAATGTTTCAAAAAATAATTTTTTACTGTCGCAAATTTTAAATTCGCCGAGGATTGCCTTTTCTACAGTAAATTTTTCAAAAAAGAATTTTTTACTGTCGCAGATTTTAAATACGCCGAGGATTGCCTTTTCTATAGTAAATTTTTCAAAAAATAACATTTTACTGTCGCAAATTTTAAAAACGTCGAGGATTTCCTTTTCTATAGTAAATTTTTCAAAAAATAATTTTTTACTCTAGCAAATTTTAAATACGCCGAGGATTGACTTTTCTATAGTAAATTTTTCAAAAAATAATTTTTTACTGTCGCAAATTTTAAATACGCCGAGGATTGCCTTTTCCATAGTAAATTTTTCAAAAAATAATTTTTTACTGTCGCAAATTTTAAATACGCCGAGGATTGCCTTTTCTATAGTAAATTTTTCAAAAAATAACATTTTACTGTCGCAAATTTTAAAAACGTCGAGGATTGCCTTTTCTATAGTAAATTTTTCAAAAAATAATTTTTTACTGTCGCAAATTTTAAATACGCCGAGGATTGCCTTTTCCATAGTAAATTTTTCAAAAAATAATTTTTTGCTGTCGCAAATTTTAAATACGCCGAAGATTGCCTTTTCTATAGTAAATTTTTCAAAAAATAATTTTTTACTGTCGCAGATTTTAAATACGCCGAGGATTGCCTTTTCTATAGTAAATTTTTCAAAAAATAACATTTTACTGTCGCAAATTTTAAATACGCCGAGGATTGCCTTTTCTATAGTAAATTTTTCAAAAAATTATTTTTTACTGTCGCAAATTTTAAAAACGCCGAGGATTGCCTTTTCCATAGTAAATTTTTCAAAAAATAATTTTTTACTGTCGCAAATTTTAAATACGCCGAGGATTGCCTTTTCTATAGTAAATTTTTCAAAAAATAATTTTTTACTGTCGCAAATTTTAAATACGCCGAGGATTGCCTTTTCCATATTAAATTTTTCAAAAAATAATTTTTTACTGTCGCAAATTTTAAATACGCCGAGGATTGCCTTTTCTATAGTAAATTTTTCAAAAAATAATTTTTTACTGTCGCAAATTTTAAATACGCCGAGGATTGCCTTTTCCATAGTAAATTTTTCAAAAAATAATTATTTGCTGTCGCAAATTTTAAATACGCCGAAGATTGCCTTTTCTATAATAAATTTTTCAAAAAATAACATTTTACTGTCGCAAATTTTAAAAACAGCGAGGATTTCCTTTTCTATTGTAAATTTTTCAAAAAATAATTTTTTACTCTAGCAAATTTTAAATACGCCGAGGATTGACTTTTCTATAGTAAATTTTTCAAAAAATAATTTTTTACTGTCGCAAATTTTAAATACGCCGAGGATTGCCTTTTCCATAGTAAATTTTTCAAAAAATAATTTTTTACTGTCGCAAATTTTAAATACGCCGAGGATTGCCTTTTCTATAGTAATTTTTTCAAAAAATAACATTTTACTGTCGCAAATTTTAAAAACGTCGAGGATTGCCTTTTCTATAGTAAATTTTTCAAAAAATAATTTTTTACTGTCGCAAATTTTAAATACGCCGAGGATTGCCTTTTCTATAGTAAATTTTTCAAAAAATAATTTTTTACTGTCGCAAATTTTAAATACGCCTAGGATTGCCTTTTCCATAGTAAATTTTTCAAAAAATAATTTTTTACTGTCGCAAATTGTAAATACGCCGAGGATTGCCTTTTCTATAGTAAATTTTTCAAAAAATAACAGTTTACTGTCGCAAATTTTAAAAACGTCGAGGATTGCCTTTTCTATAGTAAATTTTTCAAAAAGTAATTTTTTACTGTAGCAAATTTTAAATACGCCGACGATTGCCTTTTCTATAGTAAATTTTTCAAAAAATAATTTTTTATTGTCGCAAATTTTAAATACGCCAAGGATTGCATTTTCTATAGTAAATTTTTCAAAAAATAATTTTTTACTGTCGCAAATTTTAAATACGCCGAGGATTGCCTTTTCCATATTAAATTTTTCAAAAAATTATTTTTTACTGTCGCAAATTTTAAATACGCCGAGGATTGCCTTTTCTATAGTAAATTTTTCAAAAAATTATTTTTTACTGTCGCAAATTTTAAATACGCCGAAGATTGCCTTTTCTATAGTAAATTTTTCAAAAAATAATTTTTTACTGTCGCAAATTTTAAATACGCCGAGGATTGCCTTTTCTATAGTAAATTTTTCAAAAAATTATTTTTTACTGTCGAAAATTTTAAATACGTCGAGGATTGCCTTTTCCATAGTAAATTTTTCAAAAAATAATTTTTTACTGTCGCAAATTTTAAATACGCCGAGGATTGCCTTTTCTATAGTAAATTATTCAAAAAATAATTTTTTACTGTCGCAAATTTTAAATACGCCGAGGATTGCCTTTTCTATAGTAAATTTTTCAAAAAATAATTTTTTATTGTCACAAATTTTAAATACGCCGAGGATTGCCTTTTCTATAGTAAATTTTTCAAAAAATAATTTTTTACTGTAGCAAATTTTAAATACGCCGAGCATTGCCTTTTCTATAGTAAATTTTTCAAAAAATAATTTTTTACTGTCGCAAATTTTAAATACGCCTAGGATTGCCTTTTCCATAGTAAATTTTGCAAAAAATAATTTTTTACTGTCGCAAATTTTAAATACGCCGAGGATTGCCTTTTCTATAGTAAATTTTTCAAAAAATAACAGTTTACTGTCGCAAATTTTAAAAACGTCGAGGATTGCCTTTTCTATAGTAAATTTTTCAAAAAATAATTTTTTACTGTAGCAAATTTTAAATACGCCGAGCATTGCCTTTTCTATAGTAAATTTTTCAAAAAATAATTTTTGACTGTCGCAAATTTTAAATACGCCGAGGATTGCCTTTTCTATAGTAAATTTTTCAAAAAATAATTTTTTACTGTCGCAAATTTTAAATACGCCGAGGATTGCCTTTTCTATAGTAAATTTTTCAAAAAATAATTTTTTATTGTCACAAATTTTAAATACGCCGAGGATTGCCTTTTCTATAGTAAATTTTTCAAAAAATAATTTTTTACTGTAGCAAATTTTAAATACGCCGACGATTGCCTTTTCTATAGTAAACTTTTTAGAAAATAATTTTTTACTGTCGCAAATTTTAAATACGCCGAGGATTGACTTTTCTATAGTAAATTTTTCAAAAAATAATTTTTTACTGTCGCAAATTTTAAATACGCCGAGGATTGCCTTTTCTATAGTAAACTTTTCAAAAAATAATTTTTTACTCTCGCAAATTTTAAATACGGCGAGGATTGACTTTTCTATAGTAAATTTTTCAAAAAATAATTTTTTACTGTCGCAAATTTTAAATACGCCGAGGATTGCCTTTTCTATAGTAAATTTTTCAAAAAATAATTTTTTACTGTCGCAAATTTTAAATACGCCGAGGATTGCCTTTTCTATAGTAAATTTTTCAAAAAATAATTTTTTATTGTCGCAAATTTTAAATACGCCGAGGATTGCATTTTCTATAGTAAATTTTTCAAAAAAATATTTTTTACTGTCGCAAATTTTAAATACGCCGAGGATTGCCTTTTCTATAGTAAATTTTTCAAAAAATAATTTTTTACTGTCGCAAATTTTAAATACGCCGAGGATTGCCTTTTCTATAGTAAATTTTTCAAAAAATAATTTTTTACTGTCGCAGATTTTAAATACGCCGAGGATTGCCTTTTCTATAGTAAATTTTTCAAAAAATAACATTTTACTGTCGCAAATTTTAAAAACCTCGAGGATTTCCTTTTCTATAGTAAATTTTTCAAAAAATAATTTTTTACTCTAGCAAATTTTAAATACGCCGAGGATTGACTTTTCTATAGTAAATTTTTCAAAAAATAATTTTTTACTGTCGCAAATTTTAAATACGCCTAGGCTTGCCTTTTCCATAGTAAATTTTTCAAAAAATAATTTTTTACTGTCGCAAATTTTAAATACGCCGAGGATTGCCTTTTCTATAGTAAATTTTTCAAAAAATAACATTTTACTGTCGCAAATTTTAAAAACGTCGAGGATTGCCTTTTCTATAGTAAATTTTTCAAAAAATAATTTTTTACTGTCGCAAATTTTAAATACGCCGAGGATTGCCTTTTCTATAGTAAATTTTTCAAAAAATAATTTTTTACTGTCGCAAATTTTAAATACGCCTAGGATTGCCTTTTCCATAGTAAATTTTTCAAAAAATAATTTTTTACTGTCGCAAATTGTAAATACGCCGAGGATTGCCTTTTCTATAGTAAACTTTTCAAAAAATAACAGTTTACTGTCGCAAATTTTAAAAACGTCGAGGATTGCCTTTTCTATAGCAAATTTTTCAAAAAGTAATTTTTTACTGTAGCAAATTTTAAATACGCCGACGATTGCCTTTTCTATAGTAAATTTTTCAAAAAATAATTTTTTATTGTCGCAAATTTTAAATACGGCGAAGATTGCATTTTCTATAGTAAATTTTTCAAAAAATAATTTTTTGCTGTCGCAAACTTTAAATACGCCGAAGATTGCATTTTCTATAGTAAATTTTTCAAAAAATAATTTTTTACTGTCGCAAATTTTAAATACGCCGAAGATTGCATTTTCTATAGTAAATTTTTCAAAAAATAATTTTTTATTGTCGCAAATTTTAAATACGCCGAGGATTGCATTTTCTATAGTAAATTTTTCAAAAAATAATTTTTTACTGTCGCAAATTTTAAATACGCCGAGGATTGCCTTTTCTATAGTAAATTTTTCAAAAAATAATTTTTTACTGTCGCAAATTTTAAATACGCCGAGGATTGCCTTTTCTATAGTAAATTTTTCAAAAAATAATTTTTTACTGTCGCAAATTTTAAATACGCCGAGGATTGCCTTTTTCATAGTAAATTTTTCAAAAAATAATTTTTTACTGTCGCAAATTTTAAATACGCCGAGGATTGCCTTTTCTATAGTAAATTTTTCAAAAAATAATTTTTTACTGTCGCAAATTTTAAATACGCCGAGGATTGCCTTTTCTATAGTAAATTTTTCAAAAAATAATTTTTTATTGTCGCAAATTTTAAATACGCCGAGGATTGCATTTTCTATAGTAAATTTTTCAAAAAAATATTTTTTACTGTCGCAAATTTAGATACGCCGAGGATTGCCTTTTCTATAGTAAATTTTTCAAAAAATAATTTTTTACTGTCGCAAATTTTAAATACGCCGAGGATTGCCTTTTCTATAGTAAATTTTTCAAAAAATAATTTTTTACTGTCGCAGATTTTAAATACGCCGAGGATTGCCTTTTCTATAGTAAATATTTCAAAAAATAACATTTTACTGTCGCAAATTTTAAAAACGTCGAGGATTTCCTTTTCTATAGTAAATTTTTCAAAAAATAATTTTTTACTCTAGCAAATTTTAAATACGCCGAGGATTGACTTTTCTATAGTAAATTTTTCAAAAAATAATTTTTTACTGTCGCAAATTTTAAATACGCCGAGGATTGCCTTTTCCATAGTAAATTTTTCAAAAAATAATTTTTTACTGTCGCAAATTTTAAATACGCCGAGGATTGCCTTTTCTATAGTAAATTTTTCAAAAAATAACATTTTACTGTCGCAAATTTTAAAAACGTCGAGGATTGCCTTTTCTATAGTAAATTTTTCAAAAAATAATTTTTTACTGTCGCAAATTTTAAATACGCCGAGGATTGCCTTTTCTATAGTAAATTTTTCAAAAAATAATTTTTTACTGTCGCAAATTTTAAATACGCCTAGGATTGCCTTTTCCATAGTAAATTTTTCAAAAAATAATTTTTTACTGTCGCAAATTGTAAATACGCCGAGGATTGCCTTTTCTATAGTAAATTTTTCAAAAAATAACAGTTTACTGTCGCAAATTTTAAAAACGTCGAGGATTGCCTTTTCTATAGCAAATTTTTCAAAAAGTAATTTTTTACTGTAGCAAATTTTAAATACGCCGACGATTGCCTTTTCTATAGTAAATTTTTCAAAAAATAATTTTTTATTGTCGCAAATTTTAAATACGGCGAAGATTGCATTTTCTATAGTAAATTTTTCAAAAAATAATTTTTTGCTGTCGCAAACTTTAAATACGCCGAAGATTGCATTTTCTATAGTAAATTTTTCAAAAAATAATTTTTTACTGTCGCAAATTTTAAATACGCCGAAGATTGCATTTTCTATAGTAAATTTTTCAAAAAATAATTTTTTATTGTCGCAAATTTTAAATACGCCGAGGATTGCATTTTCTATAGTAAATTTTTCAAAAAATAATTTTTTACTGTCGCAAATTTTAAATACGCCGAGGATTGCCTTTTCTATAGTAAATTTTTCAAAAAATAATTTTTTACTGTCGCAAATTTTAAATACGCCGAGGATTGCCTTTTCTATAGTAAATTTTTCAAAAAATAATTTTTTACTGTCGCAAATTTTAAATACGCCGAGGATTGCCTTTTTCATAGTAAATTTTTCAAAAAATAATTTTTTACTGTCGCAAATTTTAAATACGCCGAGGATTGCCTTTTCTATAGTAAATTTTTCAAAAAATAATTTTTTACTGTCGCAAATTTTAAATACGCCGAAGATTGCCTTTTCTATAGTAAAGTTTTCAAAAAATAATTTTTTACTGTCGCAAATTTTAAATACGCCGAGGATTGCCTTTTCTATAGTAAATTTTTCAAAAAATAATTATTTACTGTCGCAAATTTTAAATACGCCGAGGATTGCCTTTTCCATAATAAATTTTTCAAAAAATAATTTTTTACTGTCGCAAATTTTAAATACGCCGAGGATTGCCTTTTCCATAGTAAATTTTTCAAAAAATAATTTTTTACTGTCGCAAATTTTAAATACGCCGAGGATTGCCTTTTCTATAGTAAATTATTCAAAAAATAATTTTTTACTGTCGCAAATTTTAAATACGCCGAGGATTGCCTTTTCTATAGTAAATTTTTCAAAAAATAATTTTTTATTGTCACAAATTTTAAATACGCCGAGGATTGCCTTTTCTATAGTAAATTTTTCAAAAAATAATTTTTTACTGTAGCAAATTTTAAATACGCCGAGCATTGCCTTTTCTATAGTAAATTTTTCAAAAAATAATTTTTTACTGTCGCAAATTTTAAATACGCCTAGGATTGCCTTTTCCATAGTAAATTTTGCAAAAAATAATTTTTTACTGTCGCAAATTTTAAATACGCCGAGGATTGCCTTTTCTATAGTAAATTGTTCAAAAAATAACAGTTTACTGTCGCAAATTTTAAAAACGTCGAGGATTGCCTTTTCTATAGTAAATTTTTCAAAAAATAATTTTTTACTGTAGCAAATTTTAAATACGCCGAGCATTGCCTTTTCTATAGTAAATTTTTCAAAAAATAATTTTTGACTGTCGCAAATTTTAAATACGCCGAGGATTGCCTTTTCTATAGTAAATTTTTCAAAAAATAATTTTTTACTGTCGCAAATTTTAAATACGCCGAGGATTGCCTTTTCTATAGTAAATTTTTCAAAAAATAATTTTTTATTGTCACAAATTTTAAATACGCCGAGGATTGCCTTTTCTATAGTAAATTTTTCAAAAAATAATTTTTTACTGTAGCAAATTTTAAATACGCCGACGATTGCCTTTTCTATAGTAAACTTTTCAGAAAATAATTTTTTACTGTCGCAAATTTTAAATACGCCGAGGATTGACTTTTCTATAGTAAATTTTTCAAAAAATAATTTTTTACTGTCGCAAATTTTAAATACGCCGAGGATTGCCTTTTCTATAGTAAACTTTTCAAAAAATAATTTTTTACTCTCGCAAATTTTAAATACGGCGAGGATTGACTTTTCTATAGTAAATTTTTCAAAAAATAATTTTTTACTGTCGCAAATTTTAAATACGCCGAGGATTGCCTTTTCTATAGTAAATTTTTCAAAAAATAATTTTTTACTGTCGCAAATTTTAAATACGCCGAGGATTGCCTTTTCTATAGTAAATTTTTCAAAAAATAATTTTTTATTGTCGCAAATTTTAAATACGCCGAGGATTGCATTTTCTATAGTAAATTTTTCAAAAAAATATTTTTTACTGTCGCAAATTTTAAATACGCCGAGGATTGCCTTTTCTATAGTAAATTTTTCAAAAAATAATTTTTTACTGTCGCAAATTTTAAATACGCCTAGGATTGCCTTTTCTATAGTAAATTTTTCAAAAAATAATTTTTTACTGTCGCAGATTTTAAATACGCCGAGGATTGCCTTTTCTATAGTAAATTTTTCAAAAAATAACATTTTACTGTCGCAAATTTTAAAAACGTCGAGGATTTCCTTTTCTATAGTAAATTTTTCAAAAAATAATTTTTTACTCTAGCAAATTTTAAATACGCCGAGGATTGACTTTTCTATAGTAAATTTTTCAAAAAATAATTTTTTACTGTCGCAAATTTTAAATACGCCGAGGATTGCCTTTTCCATAGTAAATTTTTCAAAAAATAATTTTTTACTGTCGCAAATTTTAAATACGCCGAGGATTGCCTTTTCTATAGTAAATTTTTCAAAAAATAACATTTTACTGTCGCAAATTTTAAAAACGTCGAGGATTGCCTTTTCTATAGTAAATTTTTCAAAAAATAATTTTTTACTGTCGCAAATTTTAAATACGCCGAGGATTGCCTTTTCTATAGTAAATTTTTCAAAAAATAGTTTTTTACTGTCGCAAATTTTAAATACGCCTAGGATTGCCTTTTCCATAGTAAATTTTTCAAAAAATAATTTTTTACTGTCGCAAATTGTAAATACGCCGAGGATTGCCTTTTCTATAGTAAATTTTTCAAAAAATAACAGTTTACTGTCGCAAATTTTAAAAACGTCGAGGATTGCCTTTTCTATAGCAAATTTTTCAAAAAGTAATTTTTTACTGTAGCAAATTTTAAATACGCCGACGATTGCCTTTTCTATAGTAAATTTTTCAAAAAATAATTTTTTATTGTCGCAAATTTTAAATACGGCGAAGATTGCATTTTCTATAGTAAATTTTTCAAAAAATAATTTTTTGCTGTCGCAAACTTTAAATACGCCGAAGATTGCATTTTCTATAGTAAATTTTTCAAAAAATAATTTTTTACTGTCGCAAATTTTAAATACGCCGAAGATTGCATTTTCTATAGTAGATTTTTCAAAAAATAATTTTTTATTGTCGCAAATTTTAAATACGCCGAGGATTGCATTTTCTATAGTAAATTTTTCAAAAAATAATTTTTTACTGTCGCAAATTTTAAATACGCCGAGGATTGCCTTTTCTATAGTAAATTTTTCAAAAAATAATTTTTTACTGTCGCAAATTTTAAATACGCCGAGGATTGCCTTTTCTATAGTAAATTTTTCAAAAAATAATTTTTTACTGTCGCAAATTTTAAATACGCCGAGGATTGCCTTTTTCATAGTAAATTTTTCAAAAAATAATTTTTTACTGTCGCAAATTTTAAATACGCCGAGGATTGCCTTTTCTATAGTAAATTTTTCAAAAAATAATTTTTTACTGTCGCAAATTTTAAATACGCCGAAGATTGCCTTTTCTATAGTAAATTTTTCAAAAAATAATTTTTTACTGTCGCAAATTTTAAATACGCCGAGGATTGCCTTTTCTATAGTAAATTTTTCAAAAAATAATTATTTACTGTCGCAAATTTTAAATACGCCGAGGATTGCCTTTTCCATAATAAATTTTTCAAAAAATAATTTTTTACTGTCGCAAATTTTAAATACGCCGAGGATTGCCTTTTCTATAGTAAATTTTTCAAAAAATTATTTTTTACTGTCGAAAATTTTAAATACGTCGAGGATTGCCTTTTCCATAGTAAATTTTTCAAAAAATAATTTTTTACTGCCGCAAATTTTAAATACGCCGAGGATTGACTTTTCTATAGTAAATTTTTCAAAAAATAATTTTTTATTGTCACAAATTTTAAATACGCCGAGGATTGCCTTTTCTATAGTAAATTTTTCAAAAAATAATTTTTTACTGTAGCAAATTTTAAATACGCCGAGCATTGCATTTTCTATAGTAAATTTTTCAAAAAATAATTTTTTACTGTCGCAAATTTTAAATACGCCGAGGATTGCCTTTTCTATAGTAAATTTTTCAAAAAATAATTTTTTACTGTCGCAAATTTTAAATACGCCGAGGATTGCATTTTCTATAGTAAATTTTTCAAAAAATAATTTTTTACTGTCGCAAATTTTAAATACGCCGAGGATTGCCTTTTCTATAGTAAATTTTTCAAAAAATAATTTTTTACTGTCGCAAATTTTAAATACGCCGAGGATTGCCTTTTCTATAGTAAATTTTTCAAAAAATAATTTTTTACTGTCGCAAATTTTAAATACGCCGAGGATTGCCTTTTTCATAGTAAATTTTTCAAAAAATAATTTTTTACTGTCGCAAATTTTAAATACGCCGAGGATTGCCTTTTCTATAGTAAATTTTTCAAAAAATAATTTTTTACTGTCGCAAATTTTAAATACGGCGAAGATTGCATTTTCTATAGTAAATTTTTCAAAAAATAATTTTTTGCTGTCGCAAACTTTAAATACGCCGAAGATTGCATTTTCTATAGTAAATTTTTCAAAAAATAATTTTTTGCTGTCGCAAATTTTAAATACGCCGAAGATTGCATTTTCTATAGTAAATTTTTCAAAAAATAATTTTTTATTGTCGCAAATTTTAAATACGCCGAGGATTGCATTTTCTATAGTAAATTTTTCAAAAAATAATTTTTTACTGTCGCAAATTTTAAATACGCCGAGGATTGCCTTTTCTATAGTAAATTTCTCAAAAAATAATTTTTTACTGTCGCAAATTTTAAATACGCCGAGGATTGCCTTTTCTATAGTAAATTTTTCAAAAAATAATTTTTTACTGTCGCAAATTTTAAATACGCCGAGGATTGCCTTTTTCATAGTAAATTTTTCAAAAAATAATTTTTTACTGTCGCAAATTTTAAATACGCCGAGGATTGCCTTTTCTATAGTAAATTTTTCAAAAAATAATTTTTTACTGTCGCAAATTTTAAATACGCCGAAGATTGCCTTTTCTATAGTAAATTTTTCAAAAAATAATTTTTTACTGTCGCAAATTTTAAATACGCCGAGGATTGCCTTTTCTATAGTAAATTTTTCAAAAAATAATTATTTACTGTCGCAAATTTTAAATACGCCGAGGATTGCCTTTTCCATAATAAATTTTTCAAAAAATAATTTTTTACTGTCGCAAATTTTAAATACGCCGAGGATTGCCTTTTCTATAGTAAATTTTTCAAAAAATTATTTTTTACTGTCGAAAATTTTAAATACGTCGAGGATTGCCTTTTCCATAGTAAATTTTTCAAAAAATAATTTTTTACTGTCGCAAATTTTAAATACGCCGAGGATTGACTTTTCTATAGTAAATTTTTCAAAAAATAATTTTTTATTGTCACAAATTTTAAATACGCCGAGGATTGCCTTTTCTATAGTAAATTTTTCAAAAAATAATTTTTTACTGTAGCAAATTTTAAATACGCCGAGCATTGCCTTTTCTATAGTAAATTTTTGAAAAAATAATTTTTTACTGTCGCAAATTTTAAATACGCCGAGGATTGCCTTTTCTATAGTAAATTTTTCAAAAAATAATTTTTTACTGTCGCAAATTTTAAATACGCCGAGGATTGCATTTTCTATAGTAAATTTTTCAAAAAATAATTTTTTACTGTCGCAAATTTTAAATACGCCGAGGATTGCCTTTTCTATAGTAAATTTTTCAAAAAATAATTTTTTACTGTCGCAAATTTTAAATACGCCGAGGATTGCCTTTTCTATAGTAAATTTTTCAAAAAATAATTTTTTACTGTCGCAAATTTTAAATACGCCGAGGATTGCCTTTTTCATAGTAAATTTTTCAAAAAATAATTTTTTACTGTCGCAAATTTTACATACGCCGAGGATTGCCTTTTCTATAGTAAATTTTTCAAAAAATAATTTTTTACTGTCGCAAATTTTAAATACGCCGAAGATTGCCTTTTCTATAGTAAATTTTTCAAAAAATAATTTTTTACTGTCGCAAATTTTAAATACGCCGAGGATTGCCTTTTCTATAGTAAATTTTTCAAAAAATAACATTTTACTGTCGCAAATTTTAAAAAGGTCGAGGATTGCCTTTTCTATAGCAAATTTTTCAAAAAATAATTTTTTGCTGTCGCATATTTTAAATACGCCGAAGATTGCATTCTCTATAGTAAATTTTTCAAAAAATAATTTTTTATTGTCGCAAATTTTAAATACGCCGAGGATTGCATTTTCTATAGTAAATTTTTCAAAAAATAATTTTTTACTGTCACAAATTTTAAATACGCCGAGGATTGCCTTTTCTATAGTAAATTTTTCAAAAAATAATTTTTTACTATCGCAAATTTTAAATACGCCGAGGATTGCCTTTTTCATAGTAAATTTTTCAAAAAATAATTTTTTACTGTCGCAAATTTTAAATACGCCGAGGATTGCCTTTTCTATAGTAAATTTTTCAAAAAATAATTTTTTACTGTCGCAAATTTTAAATACGCCGAAGATTGCCTTTTCTATAGTAAATTTTTCAAAAAATAATTTTTTACTGTCGCAAATTTTAAATACGCCGAGGATTGCCTTTTCTATAGTAAATTTTTCAAAAAATAATTATTTACTGTCGCAAATTTTAAATACGCCGAGGATTGCCTTTTCCATAATAAATTTTTCAAAAAATAATTTTTTACTGTCGCAAATTTTAAATACGCCGAGGGTTGCCTTTTCTATAGTAAATTTTTCAAAAAATTATTTTTTACTGTCGAAAATTTTAAATACGTCGAGGATTGCCTTTTCCATAGTAAATTTTTCAAAAAATAATTTTTTACTGTCGCAAATTTTAAATACGCCGAGGATTGCCTTTTCTATAGTAAATTATTCAAAAAATAATTTTTTACTGTCGCAAATTTTAAATACGCCGAGGATTGCCTTTTCTATAGTAAATTTTTCAAAAAATAATTTTTTATTGTCACAAATTTTAAATACGCCGAGGATTGCCTTTTCTATAGTAAATTTTTCAAAAAATAATTTTTTACTGTAGCAAATTTTAAATACGCCGAGCATTGCCTTTTCTATAGTAAATTTTTCAAAAAATAATTTTTTACTGTCGCAAATTTTAAATACGCCTAGGATTGCCTTTTCCATAGTAAATTTTGCAAAAAATAATTTTTTTACTGTCGCAAATTTTAAATACGCCGAGGATTGCCTTTTCTATAGTAAATTTTTCAAAAAATAACAGTTTACTGTCGCAAATTTTAAAAACGTCGAGGATTGCCTTTTCTATAGTAAATTTTTCAAAAAATAATTTTTTACTGTAGCAAATTTTAAATACGCCGAGCATTGCCTTTTCTATAGTAAATTTTTCAAAAAATAATTTTTGACTGTCGCAAATTTTAAATACGCCGAGGATTGCCTTTTCTATAGTAAATTTTTCAAAAAATAATTTTTTACTGTCGCAAATTTTAAATACGCCGAGGATTGCCTTTTCTATAGTAAATTTTTCAAAAAATAATTTTTTATTGTCACAAATTTTAAATACGCCGAGGATTGCCTTTTCTATAGTAAATTTTTCAAAAAATAATTTTTTACTGTAGCAAATTTTAAATACGCCGACGATTGCCTTTTCTATAGTAAACTTTTCAGAAAATAATTTTTTACTGTCGCAAATTTTAAATACGCCGAAGATTGACTTTTCTATAGTAAATTTTTCAAAAAATAATTTTTTACTGTCGCAAATTTTAAATACGCCGAGGATTGCCTTTTCTATAGTAAACTTTCCAAAAAATAATTTTTTACTCTCGCAAATTTTAAATACGGCGAGGATTGACTTTTCTATAGTAAATTTTTCAAAAAATAATTTTTTACTGTGGCAAATTTTAAATACGCCGAGGATTGCCTTTTCTATAGTAAATTTTTCAAAAAATAATTTTTTACTGTCGCAAATTTTAAATACGCCTAGGATTGCCTTTTCCATAGTAAATTTTGCAAAAAATAATTTTTTACTGTCGAAAATTTTAAATACGCCGAGGATTGCCTTTTCTATAGTAAATTTTTCAAAAAATAACAGTTTACTGTCGCAAATTTTAAAAACGTCGAGGATTGCCTTTTCTATAGTAAATTTTTCAAAAAATAATTTTTTACTGTAGCAAATTTTAAATACGCCGAGCATTGCCTTTTCTATAGTAAATTTTTCAAAAAATAATTTTTGACTGTCGCAAATTTTAAATATGCCGAGGATTGCATTTTCTATAGTAAATTTTTCAAAAAATAATTTTTTACTGTCGCAAATTTTAAATACGCCGAGTATTCCTTTTTCCATAGTAAATTTTTCAAAAAATAATTTTTTACTGTCGCAAATTTTAAATACGCCGAGGATTGCCTTTTCTATAGTAAATTTTTCAAAAAATAATTTTTTACTGTCGCATATTTTAAATACGCCGAGGATTGCCTTTTCTATAGTAAATTTTTCAAAAAATAACAGTTTACTGTCGCAAATTTTAAATACGCCGAGGATTGCCTTTTCTATAGTAAATTTTTCAAAAAATATTTTTTTACTGTCGCAAATTTTAAATACGCCGAGGATTGCCTTTTCTATAGTATATTATTCAAAAAATAATTTTTTACTGTCGCAAATTTTAAATACGCCGAGGATTGCCTTTTCTATAGTAAATTTTTCAAAAAATAATTTTTTACTGTCGCAAATTTTAAATACGCCGAGGATTGCCTTTTCTATAGTAAATTTTTCAAAAAATAATTTTTTACTGTCGCAAATTTTAAATACGCCTAGGATTGCCTTTTCCATAGTAAATTTTGCAAAAAATAATTTTTTACTGTCGCAAATTTTAAATACGCCGAGGATTGCCTGTTCTATAGTAAACTTTTCAAAAAATAATTTTTTACTCTCGCAAATTTTAAATACGGCGAGGATTGACTTTTCTATAGTAAATTTTTCAAAAAATAATTTTTTACTGTCGCAAATTTTAAATACGCCGAGGATTGCCTTTTCTATAGTAAATTTTTCAAAAAATAATTTTTTACTGTCCCAAATTTTAAATACGCCTAGGATTGCCTTTTCCATAGTAAATTTTGCAAAAAATAATTTTTTACTGTCGCAAATTTTAAATACGCCGAGGATTGCCTTTTCTATAGTAAATTTTTCAAAAAATAACAGTTTACTGTCGCAAATTTTAAATACGCCGAGGATTGCCTTTTCTATAGTAAACTTTTCAAAAAATAATTTTTTACTCTCGCAAATTTTAAATACGGCGAGGATTGACTTTTCTATAGTAAATATTTCAAAAAATAATTTTTTACTGTCGCAAATTTTAAATACGCCGAGGATTGCCTTTTCTATAGTAAATTTTTCAAAAAATAATTTTTTACTGTCGCAAATTTTAAATACGCCTAGGATTGCCTTTTCCATAGTAAATATTTCAAAAATAATTTTTTACTGTAGCAAATTTTAAATACGCCGAGCATTGCCTTTTCTATAGTAAATTTTTCGAAAAATAATTTTTGACTGTCGCAAATTTTAAATACGCCGAGGATTGCCTTTTCTATAGTAAATTTTTCAAAAAATAATTTTTTACTGTCGCAAATTTTAAATACGCCGAGGATTGCCTTTTCTATAGTAAATTTTTCAAAAAATAATTTTTTATTGTCACAAATTTTAAATACGCCGAGGATTGCCTTTTCTATAGTAAATTTTTCAAAAAATAATTTTTTACTGTAGCAAATTTTAAATACGCCGACGATTGCCTTTTCTATAGTAAACTTTTCAGAAAATAATTTTTTACTGTCGCAAATTTTAAATACGCCGAGGATTGACTTTTCTATAGTAAATTTTTCAAAAAATAATTTTTTACTGTCGCAAATTTTAAATACGCCGAGGATTGCCTTTTCTATAGTAAACTTTTCAAAAAATAATTTTTTACTCTCGCAAATTTTAAATACGGCGAGGATTGACTTTTCTATAGTAAATATTTCAAAAAATAATTTTTTACTGTCGCAAATTTTAAATACGCCGAGGATTGCCTTTTCTATAGTAAATTTTTCAAAAAATAATTTTTTACTGTCGCAAATTTTAAATACGCCTAGGATTGCCTTTTCCATAGTAAATTTTGCAAAAAATAATTTTTTACTGTCGCAAATTTTAAATACGCCGAGGATTGCCTTTTCTATAGTAAATTTTTCAAAAAATAACAGTTTACTGTCGCAAATTTTAAAAACGTCGAGGATTGCCTTTTCTATAGTAAATTTTTCAAAAAATAATTTTTTACTGTAGCAAATTTTAAATACGCCGAGCATTGCCTTTTCTATAGTAAATTTTTCAAAAAATAATTTTTGACTGTCGCAAATTTTAAATACGCCGAGGATTGCATTTTCTATAGTAAATTTTTCAAAAAATAATTTTTTACTGTCGCAAATTTTAAATACGCCGAGTATTCCTTTTTCCATAGTAAATTTTTCAAAAAATAATTTTTTACTGTCGCAAATTTTAAATACGCCGAGGATTGCCTTTTCTATAGTAAATTTTTCAAAAAATAATTTTTTACTGTCGCATATTTTAAATACGCCGAGGATTGCCTTTTCTATAGTAAATTTTTCAAAAAATAACAGTTTACTGTCGCAAATTTTAAATACGCCGAGGATTGCCTTTTCTATAGTAAATTTTTCAAAAAATATTTTTTTACTGTCGCAAATTTTAAATACGCCGAGGATTGCCTTTTCTATAGTATATTATTCAAAAAATAATTTTTTACTGTCGCAAATTTTAAATACGCCGAGGATTGCCTTTTCTATAGTAAATTTTTCAAAAAATAATTTTTTACTGTCGCAAATTTTAAATACGCCGAGGATTGCCTTTTCTATAGTAAATTTTTCAAAAAATAATTTTTTACTGTCGCAAATTTTAAATACGCCTAGGATTGCCTTTTCCATAGTAAATTTTGCAAAAAATAATTTTTTACTGTCGCAAATTTTAAATACGCCGAGGATTGCCTTTTCTATAGTAAACTTTTCAAAAAATAATTTTTTACTCTCGCAAATTTTAAATACGGCGAGGATTGACTTTTCTATAGTAAATTTTTCAAAAAATAATTTTTTACTGTCGCAAATTTTAAATACGCCTAGGATTGCCTTTTCCATAGTAAATTTTGCAAAAAATAATTTTTTACTGTCGCAAATTTTAAATACGCCGAGGATTGCCTTTTCTATAGTAAATTTTTCAAAAAATAACTGTTTACTGTCGCAAATTTTAAAAACGTCGAGGATTGCCTTTTCTATAGTAAATTTTTCAAAAAATAATTTTTTACTGTAGCAAATTTTAAATACGCCGAGCATTGCCTTTTCTATAGTAAATTTTTCAAAAAATAATTTTTGACTGTCGCAAATTTTAAATACGCCGAGGATTGCATTTTCTATAGTAAATTTTTCAAAAAATAATTTTTTACTGTCGCAAATTTTAAATACGCCGAGTATTCCTTTTTCCATAGTAAATTTTTCAAAAATAATTTTTTACCGTCGCAAATTTTAAATACGCCGAGGATTGCCTTTTCTATAGTAAATTTTTCAAAAAATAATTTTTTACTGTCGCATATTTTAAATACGCCGAGGATTGCCTTTTCTATAGTAAATTTTTCAAAAAATAACAGTTTACTGTCGCAAATTTTAAATACGCCGAGGATTGCCTTTTCTATAGTAAATTTTTCAAAAAATATTTTTTTACTGTCGCAAATTTTAAATACTCCGAAGATTGCATTTTATATAGTAAATTTTTCAAAAAATAATTTTTTATTGTCGCAAATTTTAAATACGCCGAGGATTGCATTTTCTATAGTAAATTTTTCAAAAAATAATTTTTTACTGTCGCAAATTTTAAATACGCCGAGGATTGCCTTTTCTATAGTAAATTTTTCAAAAAATAATTTTTTACTGTCGCAAATTTTAAATACGCCGAGGATTGCCTTTTCTATAGTAAATTTTTCAAAAAATAATTTTTTACTGTCGCAAATTTTAAATACGCCGAGGATTTCCTTTTCTATAGTAATTTTTTCAAAAAATAACATTTTACTGTCGCAAATTTTAAAAAGGTCGAGGATTGCTTTTTCTATAGTAAATTTTTCAAAAAATTATTTTTTGCTGTCGCCAATTTTAATTACGCCGAAGATTGCATTTTCTATAGTAAATTTTTCAAAAAATTATTTTTTGCTGTCGCAAATTTTAAATACGCCGAAGATTGCATTTTCTATAGTAAATTTTTCAAAAAATAATTTTTTACTGTCGCAAATTTTAAATACGCCGAGGATTGCCTTTTCTATAGTAAATTTTTCAAAAAATAATTTTTTTCTGTCGCAAATTTTAAATACGCCGAAGATTGCATTTTCTATAGTAAATTTTTCAAAAAATAATTTTTTACTGTCGCAAATTTTAAATACGCCGAGGACTGCCTTTTCCATAGTAAATTTTTCAAAAAATAATTTTTTACTGTCGCAAATTTTAAATACGCCGAGGATTGCCTTTTCTATAGTAAATTTTTCAAAAAATAATTTTTTAGTGTCGCAAATTTAAAAATACGCCGAGGATTGCCTTTTCCATAGTAAATTTTTCAAAAAATAACATTTTACTGTCGCAAATGTTAAAAACGTCGAGGATTGCCTTTTCTATAATAAATTTTTCAAAAAATAATTTTTTACTGTAGCAAATTTTAAATACGCCGAGGATTGCCTTTTCTATAGTAAATTTTTCAAAAAATAATTTTTTATTGTCGCAAATTTTAAATACGCCGAGGATTGCCTTTTCTATAGTAAATTTTTCAAAAAATAATTTTTTACTGTCGCAAATTTTAAATACGCCGAGGATTGCCTTTTCCATAGTAAATTTTTCAAAAAATAATTTTTTACTGTCGCAAATTTTAAATACGCCGAGGATTGCCTTTTCTATAGTAAATTTTTCAAAAAATAATTTTTTACTGTCGCAAATTTTAAAAACGTCGAGGATTGCCTTTTCTATAGTAAATTTTTCAAAAAATAATTTTTTGCTGTCGCAGATTTTAAATACGCCGAAGATTGCATTTTCTATAGTAAATTTTTCAAAAAATAATTTTTTACTGTCGCAAATTTTAAATACGCCGAAGATTGCATTTTCTATAGTAAATTTTTCAAAAAATAATTTTTTATTGTCGCAAATTTTAAATACGCCGAGGATTGCATTTTCTATAGTAAATTTTTCAAAAAATAATTTTTTACTGTCGCAAATTTTAAATACGCCGAGGATTGCCTTTTCTATAGTAAATTTTTCAAAAAATAATTTTTTACTGTCGCAAATTTTAAATACGCCGAGGATTTCCTTTTCTATAGTAAATTTTTCAAAAAATAACATTTTACTGTCGCAAATTTTAAAAACGTCTAGGATTGCCTTTTCTATAGTAAATTTTTCAAAAAATAATTTTTTGCTGTCGCAAATTTTAAATACGCCGAAGATTGCATTTTCTATAGTAAATTTTTCAAAAAATAATTTTTTGCTGTCGCGAATTTTAAATACGCCGAAGATTGCATTTTCTATAGTAAATTTTTCAAAAAATAATTTTTTACTGTCGCAAATTTTAAATACGCCGAGGATTGCCTTTTCTATAGTAAATTTTTCAAAAAATAATTTTTTGCTGTCGCAAATTTTAAATACGCCGAAGATTGCATTTTCTATAGTAAATTTTTCAAAAAATAATTTTTTACTGTCGCAAATTTTAAATACGCCGAAGATTGCATTTTCTATAGTAAATTTTTCAAAAAATAATTTTTTATTGTCGCAAATTTTAAATACGCCGAGGATTGCATTTTCTATAGTAAATTTTTCAAAAAATAATTTTTTACTGTCGCAAATTTTAAATACGCCGAGGATTGCATTTTCTATAGTAAATTTTTCAAAAAATTATTTTTTACTGTCGCAAATTTTAAATACGCCGAGGATTGCCTTTTCTATAGTAAATTTTTCAAAAAATAATTTTTTACTGTCGCAAATTTTAAATACGCCGAGGATTGCCTTTTCTATAGTAAATTTTTCAAAAAATAATTTTTTACTGTCGCAAATTTTAAATACGCCGAGGATTTCCTTTTCTATAGTAAATTTTTCAAAAAATAACATTTTACTGTCGCAAATTTTAAAAACGTCGAGGATTGCTTTTTCTATAGTAAATTTTTCAAAAAATTATTTTTTGCTGTCGCAAATTTTAAATACGCCGAAGATTGCATTTTCTATAGTAAATTTTTCAAAAAATAATTTTTTACTGTCGCAAATTTTAAATACGCCGAAGATTGCATTTTCTATAGTAAATTTTTCAAAAAATAATTTTTTACTGTCGCAAATTTTAAATACGCCGAGGATTGCCTTTTCTATAGTAAATTTTTCAAAAAATAATTTTTTGCTGTCGCAAATTTTAAATACGCCGAAGATTGACTTTTCTATAGTAAATTTTTCAAAAAACAATTTTTTACTGTCGCAAATTTTAAATACGCCGAAGATTGCATTTTATATAGTAAATTTTTCAAAAAATAATTTTTTATTGTCGCAAATTTTAAATACGCCGAGGATTGCATTTTCTATAGTAAATTTTTCAAAAAATAATTTTTTACTGTCGCAAATTTTAAATACGCCGAGGATTGCCTTTTCTATAGTAAATTTTTCAAAAAATAATTTTTTACTGTCGCAAATTTTAAATACGCCGAGGATTGCCTTTTCTATAGTAAATTTTTCAAAAAATAATTTTTTACTGTCGCAAATTTTAAATACGCCGAGGATTTCCTTTTCTATAGTAAATTTTTCAAAAAATAACATTTTACTGTCGCAAATTTTAAAAAGATCGAGGATTGCTTTTTCTATAGTAAATTTTTCAAAAAATTATTTTTTGCTGTCGCAAATTTTAAGTACGCCGAAGATTGCATTTTCTATAGTAAATTTTTCAAAAAATAATTTTTTACTGTCGCAAATTTTAAATACGCCGAAGATTGCATTTTCTATAGTAAATTTTTCAAAAAATAATTTTTTGCTGTCGCAAATTTTAAATACGCCGAAGATTGCATTTTCTATAGTAAATTTTTCAAAAAATAATTTTTTACTGTCGCAAATTTTAAATACGCCGAAGATTGCATTTTCTATAGTAAATTTTTCAAAAAATAATTTTTTGCTGTCGCAAATTTTAAATACGCCGAAGATTGCATTTTCTATACTAAATTTTTCAAAAAATTATTTTTTACTGTCGCAAATTTTAAATACGCCGAAGATTGCATTTTCTATAGTAAATTTTTCAAAAAATAATTTTTTATTGTCGCAAATTTTAAATACGCCGAGGATTGCATTTTCTATAGTAAATTTTTCAAAAAATAATTTTTTACTGTCGCAAATTTTAAATACGCCGAGGATTGCCTTTTCTATAGTAAATTTTTCAAAAAATAATTTTTTACTGTCGCAAATTTTAAATACGCCGAGGATTGCCTTTTCTATAGTAAATTTTTCAAAAAATAATTTTTTACTGTCGCAAATTTTAAATACGCCGAGGATTTCCTTTTCTATAGTAAATTTTTCAAAAAATAACATTTTACTGTCGCAAATTTTAAAAAGGTCGAGGATTGCCTTTTCTATAGCAAATTTTTCGAAAAATAATTTTTTGCTGTCGAAAATTTTAAATACGCCGAAGATTGCATTTTCTATAGTAAATTTTTCAAAAACTAATTTTTTACTGTCGCAAATTTTAAATACGCCGAAAATTGCATTTTCTATAGTAAATTTTTCAAAAAATAATTTTTTGCTGTCGCAAATTTTAAATACGCCGAAGATTGCATTTTCTATAGTAAATTTTTCAAAAAATAATTTTTTACTGTCGCAAATTTTAAATACGCCGAGGATTGCCTTTTCTATAGTAAATTTTTCAAAAAATAATTTTTTGCTGTCGCAAATTTTAAATACGCCGAAGATTGCATTTTCTATAGTAAATTTTTCAAAAAATAATTTTTTACTGTCGCAAATTTTAAATACGCCGAGGATTGCCTTTTCCATAGTAAATTTTTCAAAAAATAATTTTTTACTGTCGCAAATTTTAAATACGCCGAGGATTGCCTTTTCTATAGTAAATTTTTCAAAAAATAATTTTTTACTGTCGCAAATTTTAAATACGCCGAGGATTGCCTTTTCCATAGTAAATTTTTCAAAAAATAACATTTTACTGTCGCAAATGTTAAAAACGTCGAGGATTGCCTTTTCTATAATAAATTTTTCAAAAAATAATTTTTTACTGTAGCAAATTTTAAATACGCCGAGGATTGCCTTTTCTATAGTAAATTTTTCAAAAAATAATTTTTTATTGTCGCAAATTTTAAATACGCCGAGGATTGCCTTTTCTATAGTAAATTTTTCAAAAAATAATTTTTTACTGTCGCAAATTTTAAATACGCCGAGGATTGCCTTTTCCATAGTAAATTTTTCAAAAAATAATTTTTTACTGTCGCAAATTTTAAATACGCCGAGGATTGCCTTTTCTATAGTAAATTTTTCAAAAAATAATTTTTTACTGTCGCAAATTTTAAAAACGTCGAGGATTGCCTTTTCTATAGTAAATTTTTCAAAAAATAATTTTTTGCTGTCGCAAATTTTAAATACGCCGAAGATTGCATTTTCTATAGTAAATTTTTCAAAAAATAATTTTTTACTGTCGCAAATTTTAAATACGCCGAAGATTGCATTTTCTATAGTAAATTTTTCAAAAAATTATTTTTTGCTGTCGCAAATTTTAAATACGCCGAAGATTGCATTTTCTATAGTAAATTTTTCAAAAAATAATTTTTTACTGTCGCAAATTTTAAATACGCCGAAGATTGAATTTTCTATAGTAAATTTTTCAAAAAATAATTTTTTGCTGTCGCAAATTTTAAATACGCCGAAGATTGCATTTTCTATAGTAAAGTTTTCAAAAAATAATTTTTTACTGTCGCAAATTTTAAATACGCCGAGGATTGCCTTTTCTATAGTAAATTTTTCAAAAAATAATTTTTTGCTGTCGCAAATTTTAAATACGCCGAAGATTGCATTTTCTATAGTAAATTTTTCAAAAAATAATTTTTTACTGTCGCAAATTTTAAATACGCCGAAGATTGCATTTTCTATAGTAAATTTTTCAAAAAATAATTTTTTATTGTCGCAAATTTTAAATACGCCGAGGATTGCATTTTCTATAGTAAATTTTTCAAAAAATAATTTTTTACTGTCGCAAATTTTAAATACGCCGACGATTGCCTTTTCTATAGTAAATTTTTCAAAAAATAATTTTTTACTGTCGCAAATTTTAAATACGCCGAGGATTGCCTTTTCCATAGTAAATTTTTCAAAAAATAATTTTTTACTGTCGCAAATTTTAAATACGCCGAGGATTGCCTTTTCCATAGTAAATTTTTCAAAAAATAATTTTTTACTGTCGCAAATTTTAAATACGCCGAGGATTGCATTTTCTATAGTAAATTTTACAAAAAATAATTTTTTACTGTCGCAAATTTTAAATACGCCGAGGATTGCCTTTTCTATAGTAAATTTTTCAAAAAATAATTTTTTACTGTCGCAAATTTTAAATACGCCGAGGATTGCCTTTTCTATAGTAAATTTTTCAAAAAATAATTTTTTACTGTCGCAAATTTTAAATACGCCGAGGATTGCCTTTTCCATAGTAAATTTTTCAAAAAATAATTTTTTACTGTCGCAAATTTTAAATACGCCGAGGATTGCCTTTTCTATAGTAAATTTTTCAAAAAATAATTTTTTGCTGTCGCAAATTTTAAATACGCCGAAGATTGCATTTTCTATAGTAAATTTTTCAAAAAATAATTTTTTACTGTCGCAAATTTTAAATACGCCGAAGATTGCATTTTCTATAGTAAATTTTTCAAAAAATAATTTTTTATTGTCGCAAATTTTAAATACGCCGAGGATTTCATTTTCTATAGTAAATTTTTCAAAAAATAATTTTTTACTGTCGCAAATTTTAAATACGCCGAGGATTGCCTTTTCTATAGTAAATTTTTCAAAAAATAATTTTTTACTGTCGCAAATTTTAAATACGCCGAGGATTGCCTTTTCCATAGTAAATTTTTCAAAAAATAATTTTTTACTGTCGCAAATTTTAAATACGCCGAGGATTGCCTTTTCCATAGTAAATTTTTCAAAAAATAATTTTTTACTGTCGCAAATTTTAAATACGCCGAGGATTGCATTTTCTATAGTAAATTTTTCAAAAAATAATTTTTTACTGTCGCAAATTTTAAATACGCCGAGGATTGCCTTTTCTATAGTAAATTTTTCTAAAAATAATTTTTTACTGTCGCAAATTTTAAATACGCCGAGGATTGCCTTTTCTATAGTAAATTTTTCAAAAAATAATTTTTTACTGTCGCAAATTTTAAATACGCCGAGGATTGCCTTTTCCATAGTAAATTTTTCAAAAAATAATTTTTTACTGTCGCAAATTTTAAATACACCGAGGATTGCCTTTTCTATAGTAAATTTTTCAAAAAATAATTTTTTGCTGTCGCAAATTTTAAATACGCCGAAGATTGCATTTTCTATAGTAAATTTTTCAAAAAATAATTTTTTACTGTCGCAAATTTTAAATACGCCGAAGATTGCATTTTCTATAGTAAATTTTTCAAAAAATAATTTTTTATTGTCGCAAATTTTAAATACGCCGAGGATTGCATTTTCTATAGTAAATTTTTCAAAAAATAATTTTTTACTGTCGCAAATTTTAAATACGCCGAGGATTGCCTTTTCTATAGTAAATTTTTCAAAAAATAATTTTTTACTGTCGCAAATTTTAAATACGCCGAGGATTGCCTTTTCTATAGTAAATTTTTCAAAAAATAATTTTTTACTGTCGCAAATTTTAAATACGCCGAGGATTTCCTTTTCTATAGTAAATTTTTCAAAAAATAACATTTTACTGTCGCAAATTTTAAAAACGTCGAGGATTGACTTTTCTATAGTAAATTTTTCAAAAAATAATTTTTTGCTGTCGCAAATTTTAAATACGCCGAAGATTGCATTTTCTATAGTAAATTTTTCAAAAAATAATTTTTTGCTGTCGCAAATTTTAAATACGCCGAAGATTGCATTTTCTACAGTAAATTTTTCAAAAAATAATTTTTTACTGTCGCAAATTTTAAATACGCCGAGGATTGCCTTTTCTATAGTAAATTTTTCAAAAAATAATTTTTTGCTGTCGCAAATTTTAAATACGCCGAAGATTGCATTTTCTATAGTAAATTTTTCAAAAAATAATTTTTTACTGTCGCAAATTTTAAATACGCCGAAGATTGCATTTTCTATAGTAAATTTTTCAAAAAATAATTTTTTATTGTCGCAAATTTTAAATACGCCGAGGATTGCATTTTCTATAGTAAATTTTTTACTGTCGCAAATTTTAAATACGCCGAGGATTGCTTTTTCTATAGTAAATTTTTCAAAAAATAATTTTTTACTGTCGCAAATTTTAAATACGCCGAGGATTGCCTTTTCTATAGTAAATTTTTCAAAAAATAACATTTTACTGTCGCAAATGTTAAAAACGTCGAGGATTGCCTTTTCTATAATAAATTTTTCAAAAAATAATTTTTTACTGTAGCAAATTTTAAATACGCCGAGGATTGCCTTTTCTATAGTAAATTTTTCAAAAAATAATTTTTTATTGTCGCAAATTTTAAATACGCCGAGGATTGCCTTTTCTATAGTAAATTTTTCAAAAAATAATTTTTTACTGTCGCAAATTTTAAATACGCCGAGGATTGCCTTTTCCATAGTAAATTTTTCAAAAAATAATTTTTTACTGTCGCAAATTTTAAATACGCCGAGGATTGCCTTTTCTATAGTAAATTTTTCAAAAAATAATTTTTTACTGTCGCAAATTTTAAATACGCCGAGGATTGCCTTTTCTATAATAAATTTTTCAAAAAATAATTTTTTACTGTAGCAAATTTTAAATTCGCCGAGGATTGCCTTTTCTATAGTAAATTTTTCAAAAAATAATTTTTTATTGTCGCAAATTTTAAATACGCCGAGGATTGCATTTTCTATAGTAAATTGTTCAAAAAATAATTTTTTACTGTCGCAAATTTTAAATACGCCGAGGATTGCCTTTTCCATAGTAAATTTTTCAAAAAATAGTTTTTTGCTGTCGCAAATTTTAAATACGCAGAAGATTGCCTTTTCTATAGTAAATTTTTCAAAAATTATTTTTACTGTCGCAAATTTTATATACGCCGAGGATTGCCTTTTCTATAGTAAATTTTTCAAAAAATAATTTTTTATTGTCGCAAATTTTAAATACGCCGAGGATTGCATTTTCTATCGTAAATTTTTCAAAAAATAATTTTTTACTGTCGCAAATTTTAAATACGCCGACGATTGCCTTTTCTATAGTAAATTTTTCAAAAAATAATTTTTTACTGTCGCAAATTTTAAATACGCCGAGGATTGCCTTTTCTATAGTAAATTTTTCAAAAAATAATTTTTTACTGTCGCAAATTTTAAATACGCCGCGGATTGCCTTTTCTATAATAAATTTTTCAAAAAATAACATTTTACTGTCGCAAATTTTAAAAACGTCGAGGATTGCCTTTTCTATAGTAAATTTTTCAAAAAATAATTTTTTACTGTAGCAAATTTTAAATACGCCGAGGATTGCCTTTTCTATAGTAAATTTTTCAAAAATTATTTTTACTGTCGCAAATTTTATATACGCCGACGATTGCCTTTTCTATAGTAAATTTTTCAAAAAATAATTTTTTATTGTCGCAAATTTTAAATACGCCGAGGATTGCATTTTCTATAGTAAATTTTTCAAAAAATAACATTTTACTGTCGCAAATTTTAAAAAGGTCGAGGATTGCCTTTTCTATAGTAAATTTTTCAAAAAATAATTTTTTGCTGTCGCAAATTTTAATTACCCCGAAGATTGCATTTTCTATAGTAAATTTTTCAAAAATAATTTTTTACTGTCGCAAATTTTAAACACGCCGAAGATTGCATTTTCTATAGTAAATTTTTCAAAAAATAATTTTTTGCTGTCGCACATTTTAAATACGCCGAAGATTGCATTTTCTATAGTAAATTTTTCAAAAAATAATTTTTTACTGTCGCAAATTTTAAATACGCCGAAGATTGCATTTTCTATAGTAAATTTTTCAAAAAATAATTTTTTGCTGTCGCAAATTTTAAATACGCCGAAGATTGCATTTTCTATAGTAAATTTTTCAAAAAATAATTTTTTACTGTCGCAAATTTTAAATACGCCGAAGATTGCATTTTCTATAGTAAATTTTTCAAAAAATAATTTTTTTATTGTCGCAAATTTTAAATACGCCGAGGATTGCATTTTCTATAGTAAATTTTTCAAAAAATAATTTTTTACTGTCGCAAATTTTACATACGCCGAGGATTGCCTTTTCTATAGTAAATTTTTCAAAAATAATTTTTTACTGTCGCAAATTTTAAATACGCCGAGGATTGCCTTTTCTATAGTAAATTTTTCAAAAAATAATTTTTTACTGTCGCAAATTTTAAATACGCCGAGGATTTCCTTTTCTATAGTAAATTTTTCAAAAAATAACATTTTACTGTCGCAAATTTTAAAAAGGTCGAGGATTGCCTTTTCTATAGTAAATTTTTCAAAAAATAATTTTTTGCTGTCGCAAATTTGAATTACGCCGAAGATTTCATTTTCTATAGTAAATTTTTCAAAAAATAATTTTTTACTGTCGCAAATTTTAAATACGCCGAAGATTGCATTTTCTATAGTAAATTTTTCAAAAAATAATTTTTTGCTGTCGCAAATTTTAAATACGCCGAAGATTGCATTTTCTATAGTAAATTTTTCAAAAAATAATTTTTTACTGTCGCAAATTTTAAATACGCCGAAGATTGCATTTTCTATAGTAAATTTTTCAAAAAATAATTTTTTGCTGTCGCAAATTTTAAATACGCCGAAGATTGCATTTTCTATAGTAAATTTTTCAAAAAATAATTTTTTACTGTCGCAAATTTTAAATACGCCGAGGATTGCCGTTTCTATAGTAAATTTTTCAAAAAATAATTTTTTGCTGTCGCAAATTTTAAATACGCCGAAGATTGCATTTTCTATAGTAAATTTTTCAAAAAATAAGTTTTTACTGTCGCAAATTTTAAATACGCCGAGGATTGCCTTTTCCATAGTAAATTTTTCAAAAAATAACATTTTACTGTCGCAAATGTTAAAAACGTCGAGGATTGCCTTTTCTATAATAAATTTTTCAAAAAATAATTTTTTACTGTAGCAAATTTTAAATACGCCGAGGATTGCCTTTTCTATAGTAAATTTTTCAAAAAATAATTTTTTATTGTCGCAAATTTTAAATACGCCGAGGATTGCCTTTTCTATAGTAAATTTTTCAAAAAATAATTTTTTACTGTCGCAAATTTTAAATACGCCGAGGATTGCCTTTTCCATAGTAAATTTATCAAAAAATAATTTTTTACTGTCGCAAATTTTAAATACGCCGAGGATTGCCTTTTCTATAGTAAATTTTTCAAAAAATAATTTTTTACTGTCGCAAATTTTAAAAACGTCGAGGATTGCCTTTTCTATAGTAAATTTTTCAAAAAATAATTTTTTGCTGTCGCAAATTTTAAATACGCCGAAGATTGCATTTTCTATAGAAAATTTTTCAAAAAATAATTTTTTATTGTCGCAAATTTTAAATACGCCGAGGATTGCATTTTCTATAGTAAATTTTTCAAAAAATTATTTTTTACTGTCGCATATTTTAAATACGCCGAGGATTGCCTTTTCTATAGTAAATTTTTCAAAATATAATTTTTTACTGTCGCAAATTTTAAATACGCCGAGGATTGCCTTTTCTATAGTAAATTTTTCAAAAAATAATTTTTTACTGTCGCAAATTTTAAATACGCCGAGGATTTCCTTTTCTATAGTAAATTTTTCAAAAAATAACATTTTACTGTCGCAAATTTTAAAAAGGTCGAGGATTGCTTTTTCTATAGTAAATTTTTCAAAAAATTATTTTTTGCTGTCGCCAATTTTAATTACGACGAAGATTGCATTTTCTATAGTAAATTTTTCAAAAAATAATTTTTTACTGTCGCAAATTTTAAATACGCCGAAGATTGCATTTTCTATAGTAAATTTTTCAAAAAATAATTTTTTACTGTCGCAAATTTTAAATACGCCGAAGATTGCATTTTATATAGTAAATTTTTCAAAAAATAATTTTTTATTGTCGCAAATTTTAAATACGCCGAGGATTGCATTTTCTATAGTAAATTTTTCAAAAAATAATTTTTTACTGTCGCAAATTTTAAATACGCTGAGGATTGCCTTTTCTATAGTAAATTTTTCAAAAAATAATTTTTTACTGTCGCAAATTTTAAATACGCCGAGGATTGCCTTTTCTATAGTAAATTTTTCAAAAAAATAATTTTTTACTGTCGCAAATTTTAAATACGCCGAAGATTGCATTTTCTATAGTAAAGTTTTCAAAAAATAATTTTTTACTGTCGCAAATTTTAAATACGCCGAAGATTGCATTTTATATAGTAAATTTTTCAAAAAATAATTTTTTATTGTCGCAAATTTTAAATACGCCGAGGATTGCATTTTCTATAGTAAATTTTTCAAAAAATAATTTTTTGCTATCGCAAATTTTAAATACGCCGAAGATTGCATTTTCTATAGTAAATTTTTCAAAAAATAATTTTTTACTGTAGCAAATTTTAAATACGCCGAGGATTGCCTTTTCTATAGTAAATTTTTCAAAAAATAATTTTTTATTGTCGCAAATTTTAAATACGCCGAGGATTGCCTTTTCTATAGTAAATTTTTCAAAAAATAATTTTTTACTGTCGCAAATTTTAAATACGCCGAGGATTGCCTTTTCCATAGTAAATTTATCAAAAAATAATTTTTTACTGTCGCAAATTTTAAATACGCCGAGGATTGCCTTTTCTATAGTAAATTTTTCAAAAAATAATTTTTTACTGTCGCAAATTTTAAAAACGTCGAGGATTGCCTTTTCTATAGTAAATTTTTCAAAAAAATTATTTTTTGCTGTCGCAAATTTTAAATACGCCGAAGATTGCATTTTATAGAAAATTTTCAAAAAATAATTTTTTATTGTCGCAAATTTTAAATACGCCGAGGATTGCATTTTCTATAGTAAATTTTTCAAAAAATAATTTTTACTGTCGCATATTTTAAATACGCCGAGGATTGCCTTTTCTATAGTAAATTTTTCAAATATAATTTTTTACTGTCGCAAATTTTAAATACGCCGAGGATTGCCTTTTCCTATAGTAAATTTTCAAAAAATAATTTTTTACTGTCGCAAATTTTAAATACGCCGAGGATTTCCTTTTCTATAGTAAATTTTTCAAAAAATAACATTTTACTGTCGCAAATTTTAAAAAGGTCGAGGATTGCTTTTTCTATAGTAAATTTTTCAAAAAATTATTTTTTGCTGTCGCCAATTTTAATTACGACGAAGATTGCATTTTCTATAGTAAATTTTTCAAAAAATAATTTTTTACTGTCGCAAATTTTAAATACGCCGAAGATTGCATTTTCTATAGTAAATTTTTCAAAAAATAATTTTTTACTGTCGCAAATTTTAAATACGCCGAAGATTGCATTTTATATAGTAAATTTTTCAAAAAATAATTTTTTTATTGTCGCAAATTTTAAATACGCCGAGGATTGCATTTTCTATAGTAAATTTTTCAAAAAATAATTTTTTACTGTCGCAAATTTTAAATACGCTGAGGATTGCCTTTTCTATAGTAAATTTTTCAAAAAATAATTTTTACTGTCGCAAATTTTTAAATACGCCGAGGATTGCCTTTTCTATAGTAAATTTTTCAAAAATAATTTTTACTGTCGCAAATTTTTAAATACGCCGAAGATTGCATTTTCTATAGTAAAGTTTTCAAAAAATAATTTTTTACTGTCGCAAATTTTAAATACGCCGAAGATTGCATTTTATATAGTAAATTTTTCAAAAAATAATTTTTTATTGTCGCAAATTTTAAATACGCCGAGGATTGCATTTTCTATAGTAAATTTTTCAAAAAATAATTTTTTGCTATCGCAAATTTTAAATACGCCGAAGATTGCATTTTCTATAGTAAATTTTTTCAAAAAATATTTTTTACTGTCGCAAATTTTAAATACGCCGAAGATTGCATTTTCTATAGTAAATTTTTCAAAAAATAATTTTTTACTGTCGCAAATTTTAAATACGCCGAAGATTGCATTTTATATAGTAAATTTTTCAAAAAATAACATTTTACTGTCGCAAATTTTAAAAAGGTCGAAG
This sequence comes from Dioctria rufipes, assembly GCA_963924295.1. Taxonomy (NCBI): domain Eukaryota; kingdom Metazoa; phylum Arthropoda; class Insecta; order Diptera; family Asilidae; genus Dioctria; species Dioctria rufipes. The sequence goes on from CAWUPM010001323.1 coordinate 49,172, forward strand.
ATTGCTTTTTTCTATAGTAAATTTTTCAAAAAATTATTTTTTGCTGTCGCCAATTTAATTACGACGAAAGATTGCATTTTCTATAGTAAATTTTTCAAAAAATAATTTTTTACTGTCGCAAATTTTAAATACGCCGAAGATTGCATTTTCTATAGTAAATTTTTCAAAAAATAATTTTTTACTGTCGCAAATTTTAAATACGCCGAAGATTGCATTTTATATAGTAAATTTTTCAAAAAATAATTTTTTATTGTCGCAAATTTTAAATACGCCGAGGATTGCATTTTCTATAGTAAATTTTTCAAAAAATAATTTTTTGCTATCTGCAAATTTTAAATACGCCGAAGATTGCATTTTCTATAGTAAATTTTTCAAAAAATAATTTTTTACTGTCGCAAATTTTAAATACGCCGAAGATTGCATTTTATATAGTAAATTTTTCAAAAAATAATTTTTTATTGTCGCAAATTTTAAATACGCCGAGGATTGCATTTTCTATAGTAAATTTTTCAAAAAATAATTTTTTACTGTCGCAAATTTTAAATACGCTGAGGATTGCCTTTTCTATAGTAAATTTTTCAAAAAATAATTTTTTACTGTCGCAAATTTTAAATACGCCGAGGATTGCCTTTTCTATAGTAAATTTTTCAAAAAATAATTTTTTACTGTCGCAAATTTTAAATACGCCGAGGATTTCCTTTTCTATAGTAAATTTTTCAAAAAATAACATTTTACTGTCGCAAATTTTAAAAAGGGTCGAGGATTGCTTTTTTCTATAGTAAATTTTTCAAAAAATTATTTTTTGCTGTCGCCAATTTTAATTACGACGAAGATTGCATTTTCTATAGTAAATTTTTCAAAAAATAATTTTTTACTGTCGCAAATTTTAAATACGCCGAAGATTGCATTTTCTATAGTAAATTTTTCAAAAAATAATTTTTTTACTGTCGCAAATTTTAAATACGCCGAAGATTGCATTTTATATAGTAATTTTTCAAAAAATAATTTTTTATTGTCGCAAATTTTAAATACGCCGAGGATTGCATTTTCTATATGTAGTAAATTTTTCAAAAAATAATTTTTTGCTATCGCAAATTTTAAATACGCCGAAGATTGCATTTTCTATAGTAAATTTTTCAAAAAATAATTTTTTACTGTCGCCAATTTTAAATACGCCGAAGATTGCATTTATATAGGTAATTTTTCAAAAAATAATTTTTTATTGTCGCAAATTTTAAATACGCCGAGGATTGCATTTTCTATAGTAAATTTTTCAAAAAATAATTTTTTTACTGTCGCAAATTTTAAATACGCCGAGGATTTCCTTTTCTATAGTAAATTTTTCAAAAAATAACATTTTACTGTCGCAAATTTTAAAAAAGGTCGAGGATTGCTTTTTCTATAGTAAATTTTTCAAAAAATTATTTTTTGCTGTCGCCAATTTTAATTACGACGAAGATTGCATTTTCTATAGTAAATTTTTCAAAAAATATTTTTTACTGTCGCAAATTTTAAATACGCCGAAGATTGCATTTTCTATAGTAAATTTTTCAAAAAATAATTTTTTACTGTCGCAAATTTTAAATACGCCGAAGATTGCATTTTATATAGTAAATTTTTCAAAAAATAATTTTTTATTGTCGCAAATTTTAAATACGC
>CAWUPM010001323.1:51030-107398 GCA_963924295.1 Dioctria rufipes
GTAAATTTTCAAAAAATAACATTTTACTGTCGCAAATGTTAAAAACGTCGAGGATTGCCTTTTCTATAATAAATTTTTCAAAAAATAATTTTTTACTGTAGCAAATTTTAAATACGCCGAGGATTGCCTTTTCTATAGTAAATTTTTCAAAAAATAATTTTTTATTGTCGCAAATTTTAAATACGCCGAGGATTGCCTTTTCTATAGTAAATTTTTCAAAAAATAATTTTTACTGTCGCAAATTTTAAATACACCGAGGATTGCCTTTTCCATAGTAAATTTTTCAAAAAATAATTTTTTACTGTCGCAAATTTTAAATACGCCGAGGATTGCCTTTTCTATAGTAAATTTTTCAAAAAAATAATTTTTTACTGTCGCAAATTTTAAATACGCCGAGGATTGCCTTTTCTATAGTAAATTTTTCAAAAAATAATTTTTTACTGTCGCAAATTTTAAATACGCCGAGGATTTCCTTTTCTATAGTAAATTTTTCAAAAAATAACATTTTACTGTCGCAAATTTTAAAAAGGTCGAGGATTGCTTTTTCTATAGTAAATTTTTCAAAAAATTATTTTTTGCTGTCGCCAATTTTAATTACGCCGAAGATTGCATTTTCTATAGTAAATTTTTCAAAAAATAATTTTTTACTGTCGCAAATTTTAAATACGCCGAAGATTGCATTTTCTATAGTAAATTTTTCAAAAAATAATTTTTTGCTGTCGCAAATTTTAAATACGCCGAAGATTGCATTTTCTAAAGTAAATTTTTCAAAAAATAATTTTTTACTGTCGCAAATTTTAAATACGCCGAGGATTGCCTTTTCTATAGTAAATTTTTCAAAAAATAATTTTTTTCTGTCGCAAATTTTAAATACGCCGAAGATTGCATTTTCTATAGTAAATTTTTCAAAAAATAATTTTTTACTGTCGCAAATTTTAAATACGCCGAGGACTGCCTTTTCCATAGTAAATTTTTCAAAAAAATAATTTTTTACTGTCGCAAATTTTAAATACGCCGAGGATTGCCTTTTCTATAGTAAATTTTTCAAAAAATAATTTTTTAGTGTCGCAAATTTAAAAATACGCCGAGGATTGCCTTTTCCATAGTAAATTTTTCAAAAAATAACATTTTACTGTCGCAAATGTTAAAACGTCGAGGATTGCCTTTTCTATAATAAATTTTTCAAAAAATAAATTTTTACTGTAGCAAATTTTAAATACGCCGAGGATTGCCTTTTCTATAGTAAATTTTTCAAAAAATAATTTTTTATTGTCGCAAATTTTAAATACGCCGAGATTGCCTTTTCTATAGTAAATTTTTCAAAAAATAATTTTTTACTGTCGCAAATTTTAAATACGCCGAGGATTGCCTATTCCATAGTAAATTTTTCAAAAAATAATTTTTTACTGTCGCAAATTTTAAATACGCCGAGGATTGCCTTTTCTATAGTAAATTTTTCAAAAAATAATTTTTTACTGTCGCAAATTTTAAAAACGTCGAGGATTGCCTTTTCTATAGTAAATTTTTCAAAAAAATAATTTTTTGCTGTCGCAGATTTTAAATACGCCGAAGATTGCATTTTCTATAGTAAATTTTTCAAAAAATAATTTTTTACTGTCGCAAATTTTAAATACGCCGAAGATTGCATTTTCTATAGTAAATTTTTCAAAAAATAATTTTTTGCTGTCGCAAATTTTAAATACGCCGAAGATTGCATTTTCTATAGTAAATTTTTCAAAAAATAATTTTTTACTGTCGCAAATTTTAAATACGCCGAAGATTGCATTTTCTATAGTAAATTTTTCAAAAAATAATTTTTTGTTGTCGCAAATTTTAAATACGCCGAAGATTGCATTTTCTATAGTAAATTTTTCAAAAAATAATTTTTTACTGTCGCAAATTTTAAATACGCCGAGGATTGCCTTTTCTATAGTAAATTTTTCAAAAAATAATTTTTTGCTGTCGCAAATTTTAAATACGCCTAAGATTGCATTTTCTATAGTAAATTTTTCAAAAAATAATTTTTTACTGTCGCAAATTTTTAATACGCCGAAGATTGCATTTTCTATAGTAAATTTTTCAAAAAATAATTTTTTATTGTCGCAAATTTTAAATACGCCGAGGATTGCATTTTCTATAGTAATTTTTCAAAAAATAATTTTTTTACTGTCGCAAATTTTAAATACGCCGAGGATTGCCTTTTCTATAGTAAATTTTTCAAAAAATTATTTTTTACTGTCGCAAATTTTAAATACGCCGAGGATTGCCTTTTCCATAGTAAATTTTTCAAAAAATAATTTTTTACTGTCGCAAATTTTAAATACGCCGAGTATTGCATTTTCTATAGTAAATTTTTCAAAAAATAATTTTTTACTGTCGCAAATTTTAAATACGCCGAGGATTGCTTTTTCTATAGTAAATTTTCAAAAAATAATTTTTTACTGTCGCAAATTTTAAACACGCCGAAGATTGCATTTTCTATAGTAAATTTTTCAAAAAATAATCTTTTTGCTGTCGCAAATTTTAAATACGCCGAAGATTGCATTTTCTATAGTAAATTTTTCAAAAAATAATTTTTTACTGTCGCAAATTTTAAATACGCCGAGGATTGCCTTTTCTATAGTAAATTTTTCAAAAAATAATTTTTTGCTGTCGCAAATTTTAAATACGCCGAAGATTGCTTTTTCTATAGTAAATTTTTCAAAAAATAATTTTTTACTGTCGCAAATTTTAAATACGCCGAAGATTGCATTTTCTATAGTAAATTTTTCAAAAAATAATTTTTTATTGTCGCAAATTTTAAATACGCCGAGGATTGCATTTTCTATAGTAAATTTTTCAAAAAATTATTTTTTACTGTCGCAAATTTTAAATACGCCGAGTATTGCCTTTTCTATAGTAAATTTTTCAAAAATTATTTTTTACTGTCGCAAATTTTAAATACGCCGAGGATTGCCTTTTCTATAGTAAATTTTTCAAAAATTAATTTTTTACTGTCGCAAATTTTAAGTACGCCGAGGATTTCCTTTTCTATAGTAAATTTTTCAAAAAATAACATTTTACTGTCGCAAATTTTAAAAACGTCGAGGATTGCCTTTTCTATAGTAAATTTTTCAAAAAATAATTTTTTGCTGTCGCAAATTTTAAATACGCCGAAGATTGCATTTTCTATAGTAAATTTTTCAAAAAATAATTTTTTACTGTCGCAAATTTTAAATACGCCGAAGATTGCATTTTCTATAGTAAATTTTTCAAAAAATAATTTTTTATTGTCGCGCAAATTTTAAATACGCCGAGGATTGCATTTTCTATAGTAAATTTTTCAAAAAATAATTTTTTACTGTCGCAAATTTTAAACACGCCGAAGATTGCATTTTCTATAGTAAATTTTTCAAAAAATAATTTTTTGTTGTCGCAAATTTTAAATACTCCGAAGATTGCATTTTCTATAGTAAATTTTTCAAAAAATAATTTTTTACTGTCGCAAATTTTAAATACGCCGAGGATTGCCTTTTCTATAGTAAATTTTTCAAAAATAATTTTTTGCTGTCGCAAATTTTAAATACGCCTAAGATTGCATTTTCTATAGTAAATTTTTCAAAAAATAATTTTTTACTGTCGCAAATTTTAAATACGCCGAAGATTGCATTTTCTATAGTAAATTTTTCAAAAAATAATTTTTTACTGTCGCAAATTTTAAATACGCCGAGGATTGCCTTTTCTATAGTAAATTTTTCAAAAAATAATTTTTTTCTGTCGCAAATTTTAAATACGCCGAGGATTGCCTTTTCCATAGTAAATTTTTCAAAAAATAACATTTTACTGTCGCAAATGTTAAAAACGTCGAGGATTGCCTTTTCTATAATAAATTTTTCAAAAAATAATTTTTTACTGTAGCAAATTTTAAATACGCCGAGGATTGCCTTTTCTATAGTAAATTTTTCAAAAAATAATTTTTTATTGTCGCAAATTTTAAATACGCCGAGGATTGCCTTTTCTATAGTAAATTTTTCAAAAAATAATTTTTTACTGTCGCAAATTTTAAATACACCGAGTATTGCCTTTTCCATAGTAAATTTTTCAAAAAATAATTTTTTACTGTCGCAAATTTTAAATACGCCGAGGATTGCCTTTTCTATAGTAAATTTTTCAAAAAATAATTTTTTACTGTCGCAAATTTTTAAAACGTCGAGGATTGCCTTTTCTATAGTAAATTTTTCAAAAAATAATTTTTTGCTGTCGCAGATTTTAAATACGCCGAAGATTGCATTTTCTATAGTAAATTTTTCAAAAAATAATTTTTTACTGTCGCAAATTTTAAATACGCCGAGGATTGCCTTTTCTATAGTAAATTTTTCAAAAAATAATTTTTTGCTGTCGCAAATTTTAAATACGCCTAAGATTGCATTTTCTATAGTAAATTTTTCAAAAAATAATTTTTTACTGTCGCAAATTTTAAATACGCCGAGGACTGCCTTTTCCATAGTAAATTTTTCAAAAATAATTTTTTACTGTCGCAAATTTTAAATACGCCGAGGATTGCCTTTTCTATAGTAAATTTTTCAAAAAATAATTTTTTACTGTCGCAAATTTTAAACACGCCGAAGATTGCATTTTCTATAGTAAATTTTTCAAAAATAATTTTTTGTTGTCGCAAATTTTAAATACTCCGAAGATTGCATTTTCTATAGTAAATTTTTCAAAAAATAATTTTTTACTGTCGCAAATTTTAAATACGCCGAGGATTGCCTTTTCTATAGTAAATTTTTCAAAAAATAATTTTATGCTGTCGCAAATTTTAAATACGCCTAAGATTGCATTTTCTATAGTAAATTTTTCAAAAAATAATTTTTTACTGTCGCAAATTTTAAATACGCCGAGGACTGCCTTTTCCATAGTAAATTTTCAAAAAATAATTTTTTACTGTCGCAAATTTTAAATACGCCGAGGATTGCCTTTTCTATAGTAAATTTTTCAAAAAAATAATTTTTTACTGTCGCAAATTTTAAATACGCCGAGGATTGCCTTTTCCATAGTAAATTTTTCAAAAAATAACATTTTACTGTCGCAAATGTTAAAAACGTCGAGGATTGCCTTTTCTATAATAAATTTTTCAAAAAATAATTTTTTACTGTAGCAAATTTTAAATACGCCGAGGATTGCCTTTTCTATAGTAATTTTTCAAAAAATAATTTTTTATTGTCGCAAATTTTAAATACGCCGAGGATTGCCTTTTCTATAGTAAATTTTTCAAAAAATAATTTTTTACTGTCGCAAATTTTAAATACACCCGAGGATTGCCTTTTCCATAGTAAATTTTTCAAAAAATAATTTTTTACTGTCGCAAATTTTAAATACGCCGAGGATTGCCTTTTCTATAGTAAATTTTTCAAAAAATAATTTTTTACTGTCGCAAATTTTTAAAACGTCGAGGATTCCCTTTTCTATAGTAAATTTTTCAAAAAATAATTTTTTGCTGTCGCAGATTTTAAATACGCCGAAGATTGCATTTTCTATAGTAAATTTTTCAAAAAATAATTTTTTACTGTCGCAAATTTTAAATACGCCGAAGATTGCATTTTCTATAGTAAATTTTTCAAAAAATAATTTTTTGCTGTCGCAAATTTTAAATACGCCGAAGATTGCATTTTCTATAGTAAATTTTTCAAAAAATAATTTTTTACTGTCGCAAATTTTAAATACGCCGAAGATTGCATTTTCTATAGTAAATTTTTCAAAAAATAATTTTTTGTTGTCGCAAATTTTAAATACGCCGAAGATTGCATTTTCTATAGTAAATTTTTCAAAAAATAATTTTTTACTGTCGCAAATTTTAAACACGCCGAGGATTGCCTTTTCTATAGTAAATTTTTCAAATAATAATTTTTTGCTGTCGCAAATTTTAAATACGCCTAAGATTGCATTTTCTATAGTAAATTTTTCAAAAAATAATTTTTTACTGTCGCAAATTTTAAATACGCCGAAGATTGCATTTTCTATAGTAAATTTTTCAAAAAATAATTTTTTATTGTCGCAAATTTTAAATACGCCGAGGATTGCATTTTCTATAGTAAATTTTTCAAAAAATAATTTTTTACTGTCGCAAATTTTAAATACGCCGAGGATTGCCTTTTCTATAGTAAATTTTTCAAAAAATAATTTTTTACTGTCGCAAATTTTAAATACGCCGAGGATTGCCTTTTCCATAGTAAATTTTTCAAAAAATAATTTTTTACTGTCGCAAATTTTAAATACGCCGAGGATTGCCTTTTCTATAGTAAATTTTTCAAAAAATAATTTTTTACTGTCGCAAATTTTAAATACGCCGAGGATTTCCTTTTCTATAGTAAATTTTTCAAAAAATAACATTTTACTGTCGCAAATTTTAAAAAGGTCGAGGATTGCCTTTTCTATAGTAAATTTTTCAAAAAATAATTTTTTCCTGTCGCAAATTTTAATTACGCCGAAGTTTGCATTTTCTATAGTAAGTTTTTAAAAAAATTATTTTTTACTGTCGCAAATTTTAATTACGCCGAAGATTGCATTTTCTATAGTAAATTTTTCAAAAAATAATTTTTTGCTCTCGCAAATTTTAAATACGCCAAAGATTGCATTTTCTATAGTAAATTTTTCAAAAAATAATTTTTTACTGTCGCAAATTTTAAATACGCCGAAGATTGCATTTTCTTTAGTAAATTTTTCAAAAAATAATTTTTTGCTGTCACAAATTTTAAATACGCCGAAGACTGCATTTTCTATAGTAAATTTTTCAAAAAATAATTTTTTACTATCGCAAATTTTAAATACGCCGAAGATTGCATTTTCTATAGTAAATTTTTCAAAAAATAATTTTTTATTGTCGCAAATTTTAAATACGCCGAGGATTGCATTTTCTATAGTAAATTTTTCAAAAAATTATTTTTTACTGTCGCAAATTTTAAATACGCCGAGGATTGCATTTTCTATAGTAAATTTTTCAAAAATTATTTTTTACTGTCGCAAATTTTAAATACGCCGAGGATTGCCTTTTCTATAGTAAATTTTTCAAAAAATAATTTTTTACTGTCGCAAATTTTAAGTACGCCGAGGATTTCCTTTTCTATAGTAAATTTTTCAAAAAATAATTTTTTGCTGTCGCAAATTTTAAATACGCCGAAGATTGCATTTTCTATAGTAAATTTTTAAAAAAATAATTTTTTACTGTCGCAAATTTTAAATACGCCGAAGATTGCATTTTCTATAGTAAATTTTTCAAAAAATAATTTTTTATTGTCGCAAATTTTAAATACGCCGAGGATTGCATTTTCAATAGTAAATTTTTCAAAAAATAATTTTTTAGTGTCGCAAATTTTAAATACGCCGAGGATTGCCTTTTCTATAGTAAATTTTTCAAAAAATAATTTTTTACTGTCGCAAATTTTAAATACGCCGAGGATTGCCTTTTCTATAGTAAATTTTTCAAAAAATAATTTTTTACTGTCGCAAATTTTAAATACGCCGAGGATTTCCTTTTCTATAGTAAATTTTTCAAAAAATAACATTTTACTGTCGCAAATTTTAAAAAGGTCGAGGATTGCCTTTTCTATAGTAAATTTTTCAAAAAATAATTTTTTCCTGTCGCAAATTTTAATTACGCCGAAGATTGCATTTTCTATAGTAAGTTTTTAAAAAAATTATTTTTTACTGTCGCAAATTTTAATTACGCCGAAGATTGCATTTTCTATAGTAAATTTTTCAAAAAATAATTTTTTGCTCTCGCAAATTTTAAATACGCCGAAGATTGCATTTTCTATAGTAAATTTTTCAAAAAATAATTTTTTACTGTCGCAAATTTTAAATACGCCGAAGATTGCATTTTCTATAGTAAATTTTTCAAAAAATAATTTTTTGCTGTCGCAAATTTTAAATACGCCGAAGATTGCATTTTCTATAGTAAATTTTTCAAAAAATAATTTTTTACTATCGCAAATTTTAAATACGCCGAAGATTGCATTTTCTATAGTAAATTTTTCAAAAAATAATTTTTTATTGTCGTAAATTTTAAATACGCCGAGGATTGCATTTTCTATAGTAAATTTTTCAAAAAATTATTTTTTACTGTCGCAAATTTTAAATACGCCGAGGATTGCCTTTTCTATAGTAAATTTTTCAAAAAATAATTTTTTACTGGCGCAAATTTTAAATACGCCGAGGATTGCCTTTTCCATAGTAAATTTTTCAAAAAATAATTTTTTACTGTCGCAAATTTTAAGTACGCCGAGGATTTCCTTTTCTATAGTAAATTTTTCAAAAAATTATTTTTTGCTGTCGCAAATTTTAAATACGCCGAAGATTGCTTTTTCTATAGTAAATTTTTCAAAAAATAATTTTTTACTGTCGCAAATTTTAAATACGCCGAAGATTGCATTTTCTATAGTAAATTTTTCAAAAAATAATTTTTTATTGTCGCAAATTTTAAATACGCCGAGGATTGCATTTTCTATAGTAAATTTTTCAAAAAATTATTTTTTACTGTCGCAAATTTTAAATACGCCGAGGATTGCCTTTTCTATAGTAAATTTTTCAAAAAATTATTTTTTACTGTCGCAAATTTTAAATACGCCGAGGATTGCCTTTTCTATAGTAAATTTTTCAAAAAATAATTTTTTACTGTCGCAAATTTTAAGTACGCCGAGGATTTCCTTTTCTATAGTAAATTTTTCAAAAAATAACATTTTACTGTCGCAAATTTTAAAAACGTCGAGGATTGCCTTTTCTATAGTAAATTTTTCAAAAAATAATTTTTTGCTGTCGCAAATTTTAAATACGCCGAAGATTGCTTTTTCTATAGTAAATTTTTCAAAAAATAATTTTTTACTGTCGCAAATTTTAAATACGCCGAAGATTGCCTTTTCTATAGTAAATTTTTCAAAAAATAATTTTTTACTGTCGCAAATTTTAAATACGCCGAGGATTTCCTTTTCTATAGTAAATTTTTCAAAAAATAACATTTTACTGTCGCAAATTTTAAAAAGGTCGAGGATTGCCTTTTCTATAGTAAATTTTTCAAAAAATAATTTTTTGCTGTCGCAAATTTTAATTACGCCGAAGATTGCATTTTCTATAGTAAGTTTTTAAAAAAATAATTTTTTACTGTCGCAAATTTTAATTACGCCGAAGATTGCATTTTCTATAGTAAATTTTTCAAAAAATAATTTTTTACTGTCGCAAATTTTAAATACGCCGAAGATTGCATTTTCTATAGTAAATTTTTCAAAAAATAATTTTTTGCTGTCGCAAATTTTAAATACGCCGAAGATTGCATTTTCTATAGTAAATTTTTCAAAAAATAATTTTTTATTGTCGCAAATTTTAAATACGCCGAGGATTGCATTTTCTATAGTAAATTTTTCAAAAAATTATTTTTTACTGTCGCAAATTTTAAATACGCCGAGGATTGCCTTTTCTATAGTAAATTTTTCAAAAAATAATTTTTTACTGTCGCAAATTTTAAATACGCCGAGGATTGCCTTTTCTATAGTAAATTTTTCAAAAAATAATTTTTTACTGTCGCAAATTTTAAGTACGCCGAGGATTTCCTTTTCTATAGTAAATTTTTCAAAAAATAATTTTTTGCTATCGCAAATTTTAAATACGCCGAAGATTGCTTTTTCTATAGTAAATTTTTCAAAAAATAATTTTTTACTGTCGCAAATTTTAAATACGCCGAGGATTTCCTTTTCTATAGTAAATTTTTCAAAAAATAACATTTTACTGTCGCAAATTTTAAAAATGTCGAGGATTGCCTTTTCTATAGTAAATTTTTCAAAAAATAATTTTTTGCTGTCGCAAATTTTAATTACGCCGAAGATTGCATTTTCTATAGTAAGTTTTTAAAAAAATAATTTTTTACTGTCGCAAATTTTAATTACGCCGAAGATTGCATTTTCTATAGTAAATTTTTCAAAAAATAATTTTTTACTGTCGCAAATTTTAAATACGCCGAAGATTGCATTTTCTATAGTAAATTTTTCAAAAAATAATTTTTTGCTGTCGCAAATTTTAAATACGCCGAAGATTGCATTTTCTATAGTAAATTTTTCAAAAAATAATTTTTTACTGTCGCAAATTTTAAATACGCCGAAGATTGCATTTTCTATAGTAAATTTTTCAAAAAATAATTTTTTATTGTCGCAAATTTTAAATACGCCGAGGATTGCATTTTCTATAGTAAATTTTTCAAAAAATTATTTTTTACTGTCGCAAATTTTAAATACGCCGAAGATTGCATTTTCTATAGTAAATTTTTCAAAAAATAATTTTTTACTGTCGCAAATTTTAAATACGCCGAAGATTGCATTTTCTATAGTAAATTTTTCAAAAAATAATTTTTTGCTGTCGCAAATTTTAAATACGCCGAAGATTGCATTTTCTATAGTAAATTTTTCAAAAAATAATTTTTTACTATCGCAAATTTTAAATACGCCGAAGATTGCATTTTCTATAGTAAATTTTTCAAAAAATAATTTTTTATTGTCGCAAATTTTAAATACGCCGAGGATTGCATTTTCTATAGTAAATTTTTCAAAAAATTATTTTTTACTGTCGCAAATTTTAAATACGCCGAGGATTGCCTTTTCTATAGTAAATTTTTCAAAAAATAATTTTTTACTGGCGCAAATTTTAAATACGCCGAGGATTGCCTTTTCTATAGTAAATTTTTCAAAAAATAATTTTTTACTGTCGCAAATTTTAAGTACGCCGAGGATTTCCTTTTCTATAGTAAATTTTTCAAAAAATAATTTTTTGCTGTCGCAAATTTTAAATACGCCGAAGATTGCTTTTTCTATAGTAAATTTTTCAAAAAATAATTTTTTACTGTCGCAAATTTTAAATACGCCGAAGATTGCATTTTCTATAGTAAATTTTTCAAAAAATAATTTTTTATTGTCGCAAATTTTAAATACGCCGAGGATTGCATTTTCTATAGTAAATTTTTCAAAAAATTATTTTTTACTGTCGCAAATTTTAAATACGCCGAGGATTGCCTTTTCTATAGTAAATTTTTCAAAAAATTATTTTTTACTGTCGCAAATTTTAAATACGCCGAGGATTGCCTTTTCTATAGTAAATTTTTCAAAAAATAATTTTTTACTGTCGCAAATTTTAAGTACGCCGAGGATTTCCTTTTCTATAGTAAATTTTTCAAAAAATAACATTTTACTGTCGCAAATTTTAAAAACGTCGAGGATTGCCTTTTCTATAGTAAATTTTTCAAAAAATAATTTTTTGCTGTCGCAAATTTTAAATACGCCGAACATTGCTTTTTCTATAGTAAATTTTTCAAAAAATAATTTTTTACTGTCGCAAATTTTAAATACGCCGAAGATTGCCTTTTCTATAGTAAATTTTTCAAAAAATAATTTTTTACTGTCGCAAATTTTAAATACGCCGAGGATTTCCTTTTCTATAGTAAATTTTTCAAAAAATAACATTTTACTGTCGCAAATTTTAAAAAGGTCGAGGATTGCCTTTTCTATAGTAAATTTTTCAAAAAATAATTTTTTGCTGTCGCAAATTTTAATTACGCCGAAGATTGCATTTTCTATAGTAAGTTTTTAAAAAAATAATTTTTTACTGTCGCAAATTTTAATTACGCCGAAGATTGCATTTTCTATAGTAAATTTTTCAAAAAATAATTTTTTACTGTCGCAAATTTTAAATACGCCGAAGATTGCATTTTCTATAGTAAATTTTTCAAAAAATAATTTTTTGCTGTCGCAAATTTTAAATACGCCGAAGATTGCATTTTCTATAGTAAATTTTTCAAAAAATAATTTTTTACTGTCGCAAATTTTAAATACGCCGAAGATTGCATTTTCTATAGTAAATTTTTCAAAAAATAATTTTTTATTGTCGCAAATTTTAAATACGCCGAGGATTGCATTTTCTATAGTAAATTTTTCAAAAAATTATTTTTTACTGTCGCAAATTTTAAATACGCCGAGGATTGCCTTTTCTATAGTAAATTTTTCAAAAAATAATTTTTTACTGTCGCAAATTTTAAATACGCCGAGGATTGCCTTTTCTATAGTAAATTTTTCAAAAAATAATTTTTTACTGTCGCAAATTTTAAGTACGCCGAGGATTTCCTTTTCTATAGTAAATTTTTCAAAAAATAATTTTTTGCTATCGCAAATTTTAAATACGCCGAAGATTGCTTTTTCTATAGTAAATTTTTCAAAAAATAATTTTTTACTGTCGCAAATTTTAAATACGCCGAGGATTTCCTTTTCTATAGTAAATTTTTCAAAAAATAACATTTTACTGTCGCAAATTTTAAAAATGTCGAGGATTGCCTTTTCTATAGTAAATTTTTCAAAAAATAATTTTTTGCTGTCGCAAATTTTAATTACGCCGAAGATTGCATTTTCTATAGTAAGTTTTTAAAAAAATAATTTTTTACTGTCGCAAATTTTAATTACGCCGAAGATTGCATTTTCTATAGTAAATTTTTCAAAAAATAATTTTTTACTGTCGCAAATTTTAAATACGCCGAAGATTGCATTTTCTATAGTAAATTTTTCAAAAAATAATTTTTTGCTGTCGCAAATTTTAAATACGCCGAAGATTGCATTTTCTATAGTAAATTTTTCAAAAAATAATTTTTTACTGTCGCAAATTTTAAATACGCCGAAGATTGCATTTTCTATAGTAAATTTTTCAAAAAATAATTTTTTATTGTCGCAAATTTTAAATACGCCGAGGATTGCATTTTCTATAGTAAATTTTTCAAAAAATTATTTTTTACTGTCGCAAATTTTAAATACGCCGAGGATTGCCTTTTCTATAGTAAATTTTTCAAAAAATAATTTTTTACTGTCGCAAATTTTAAATACGCCGAGGATTGCCTTTTCTATAGTAAATTTTTCAAAAAATAATTTTTTACTGTCGCAAATTTTAAGTACGCCGAGGATTTCCTTTTCTATAGTAAATTTTTCAAAAAATAATTTTTTGCTCTCGCAAATTTTAAATACGCCGAAGATTGCATTTTCTATAGTAAATTTTTCAAAAAATAATTTTTTACTGTCGCAAATTTTAAATACGCCGAAGATTGCATTTTCTTTAGTAAATTTTTCAAAAAATAATTTTTTGCTGTCACAAATTTTAAATACGCCGAAGACTGCATTTTCTATAGTAAATTTTTCAAAAAATAATTTTTTACTATCGCAAATTTTAAATACGCCGAAGATTGCATTTTCTATAGTAAATTTTTCAAAAAATAATTTTTTATTGTCGCAAATTTTAAATACGCCGAGGATTGCATTTTCTATAGTAAATTTTTCAAAAAATTATTTTTTACTGTCGCAAATTTTAAATACGCCGAGGATTGCCTTTTCTATAGTAAATTTTTCAAAAAATAATTTTTTACTGTCGCAAATTTTAAATACGCCGAGGATTGCCTTTTCTATAGTAAATTTTTCAAAAAATAATTTTTTACTGTCGCAAATTTTAAGTACGCCGAGGATTTCCTTTTCTATAGTAAATTTTTCAAAAAATAATTTTTTGCTGTCGCAAATTTTAAATACGCCGAAGATTGCATTTTCTATAGTAAATTTTTCAAAAAATAATTTTTTACTGTCGCAAATTTTAAATACGCCGAAGATTGCATTTTCTATAGTAAATTTTTCAAAAAATAATTTTTTATTGTCGCAAATTTTAAATACGCCGAGGATTGCATTTTCTATAGTAAATTTTTCAAAAAATAATTTTTTAGTGTCGCAAATTTTAAATACGCCGAGGATTGCCTTTTCTATAGTAAATTTTTCAAAAAATAATTTTTTACTGTCGCAAATTTTAAATACGCCGAGGATTGCCTTTTCTATAGTAAATTTTTCAAAAAATAATTTTTTACTGTCGCAAATTTTAAATACGCCGAGGATTTCCTTTTCTATAGTAAATTTTTCAAAAAATAACATTTTACTGTCGCAAATTTTAAAAAGGTCGAGGATTGCCTTTTCTATAGTAAATTTTTCAAAAAATAATTTTTTCCTGTCGCAAATTTTAATTACGCCGAAGATTGCATTTTCTATAGTAAGTTTTTAAAAAAATAATTTTTTACTGTCGCAAATTTTAATTACGCCGAAGATTGCATTTTCTATAGTAAATTTTTCAAAAAATAATTTTTTGCTCTCGCAAATTTTAAATACGCCGAAGATTGCATTTTCTATAGTAAATTTTTCAAAAAATAATTTTTTACTGTCGCAAATTTTAAATACGCCGAAGATTGCATTTTCTATAGTAAATTTTTCAAAAAATAATTTTTTGCTGTCGCAAATTTTAAATACGCCGAAGATTGCATTTTCTATAGTAAATTTTTCAAAAAATAATTTTTTACTATCGCAAATTTTAAATACGCCGAAGATTGCATTTTCTATAGTAAATTTTTCAAAAAATAATTTTTTATTGTCGCAAATTTTAAATACGCCGAGGATTGCATTTTCTATAGTAAATTTTTCAAAAAATTATTTTTTACTGTCGCAAATTTTAAATACGCCGAGGATTGCCTTTTCTATAGTAAATTTTTCAAAAAATAATTTTTTACTGTCGCAAATTTTAAATACGCCGAGGATTGCCTTTTCTATAGTAAATTTTTCAAAAAATAATTTTTTACTGTCGCAAATTTTAAGTACGCCGAGGATTTCCTTTTCTATAGTAAATTTTTCAAAAAATAATTTTTTGCTGTCGCAAATTTTAAATACGCCGAAGATTGCTTTTTCTATAGTAAATTTTTCAAAAAATAATTTTTTACTGTCGCAAATTTTAAATACGCCGAAGATTGCATTTTCTATAGTAAATTTTTCAAAAAATAATTTTTTATTGTCGCAAATTTTAAATACGCCGAGGATTGCATTTTCTATAGTAAATTTTTCAAAAAATTATTTTTTACTGTCGCAAATTTTAAATACGCCGAGGATTGCCTTTTCTATAGTAAATTTTTCAAAAAATTATTTTTTACTGTCGCAAATTTTAAATACGCCGAGGATTGCCTTTTCTATAGTAAATTTTTCAAAAAATAATTTTTTACTGTCGCAAATTTTAAGTACGCCGAGGATTTCCTTTTCTATAGTAAATTTTTCAAAAAATAACATTTTACTGTCGCAAATTTTAAAAACGTCGAGGATTGCCTTTTCTATAGTAAATTTTTCAAAAAATAATTTTTTGCTGTCGCAAATTTTAAATACGCCGAAGATTGCTTTTTCTATAGTAAATTTTTCAAAAAATAATTTTTTACTGTCGCAAATTTTAAATACGCCGAAGATTGCCTTTTCTATAGTAAATTTTTCAAAAAATAATTTTTTGCTGTCGCAAATTTTAAATACGCCGAGGATTGCCTTTTCTATAGTAAATTTTTCAAAAAATAATTTTTTGCTGTCGCAAATTTTAAATACGCCGAAGATTGCATTTTCTATAGTAAATTTTTCAAAAAATAATTTTTTACTGTCGCAAATTTTAAATACGCCGAAGATTGCATTTTCTATAGTAAATTTTTCAAAAAATAATTTTTTATTGTGGCAAATTTTAAATACGCCGAGGATTGCCTTTTCTATAGTAAATTTTTCAAAAAATAATTTTTTACTGTCGCAAATTTTAAATACGCCGAGGATTGCCTTTTCTATAGTAAATTTTTCAAAAAATAATTTTTTACTGTCGCAAATTTTAAATACGCCGAGGATTTCCTTTTCTATAGTAAATTTTTCAAAAAATAACATTTTACTGTCGCAAATTTTAAAAAGGTCGAGGATTGCCTTTTCTATAGTAAATTTTTCAAAAAATAATTTTTTGCTGTCGCAAATTTTAATTACGCCGAAGATTGCATTTTCTATAGTAAGTTTTTAAAAAAATAATTTTTTACTGTCGCAAATTTTAATTACGCCGAGGATTTCCTTTTCTATAGTAAATTTTTCAAAAAATAATTTTTTGCTATCGCAAATTTTAAATACGCCGAAGATTGCTTTTTCTATAGTAAATTTTTCAAAAAATAATTTTTTACTGTCGCAAATTTTAAATACGCCGAAGATTGCATTTTCTATAGTAAATTTTTCAAAAAATAATTTTTTATTGTCGCAAATTTTAAATACGCCGAGGATTGCATTTTCTATAGTAAATTTTTCAAAAAATTATTTTTTACTGTCGCAAATTTTAAATACGCCGAGGATTGCCTTTTCTATAGTAAATTTTTCAAAAAATAATTTTTTACTGTCGCAAATTTTAAATACGCCGAGGATTGCCTTTTCTATAGTAAATTTTTCAAAAAATAATTTTTTACTGTCGCAAATTTTAAGTACGCCGAGGATTTCCTTTTCTATAGTAAATTTTTCAAAAAATAACATTTTACTGTCGCAAATTTTAAAAACGTCGAGGATTGGCTTTTCTATAGTAAATTTTTCAAAAAATAATTTTTTGCTGTCGCAAATTTTAAATACGCCGAAGATTGCATTTTCTATAGTAAATTTTTCAAAAAATAATTTTTTACTGTCGCAGATTTTAAATACGCCGAAGATTGCATTTTCTATAGTAAATTTTTCAAAAAATAATTTTTTATTGTCGCAAATTTTAAATACGCCGAGGATTGCATTTTCTATAGTAAATTTTTCAAAAAATAATTTTTTAGTGTCGCAAATTTTAAATACGCCGAGGATTGCCTTTTCTATAGTAAATTTTTCAAAAAATAATTTTTTACTGTCGCAAATTTTAAATACGCCGAGGATTGCCTTTTCTATAGAAAATTTTTCAAAAAATAATTTTTTACTGTCGCAAATTTTAAATACGCCGAGGATTTCCTTTTCTATAGTAAATTTTTCAAAAAATAACATTTTACTGTCGCAAATTTTAAAAAGGTCGAGGATTGCGTTTTCTATAGTAAATTTTTCAAAAAATAATTTTTTGCTGTCGCAAATTTTAATTACGCCGAAGATTGCATTTTCTATAGTAAGTTTTTAAAAAAATAATTTTTTACTGTCGCAAATTTTAATTACGCCGAAGATTGCATTTTCTATAGTAAATTTTTCAAAAAATAATTTTTTGCTCTCGCAAATTTTAAATACGCCGAAGATTGCATTTTCTATAGTAAATTTTTCAAAAAATAATTTTTTACTGTCGCAAATTTTAAATACGCCGAAGATTGCATTTTCTATAGTAAATTTTTCAAAAAATAATTTTTTGCTGTCGCAAATTTTAAATACGCCGAAGATTGCATTTTCTATAGTAAATTTTTCAAAAAATAATTTTTTACTGTCGCAAAATTTAAATACGCCGAAGATTGCATTTTCTATAGTAAATTTTTCAAAAAATAATTTTTTATTGCCGCAAATTTTAAATACGCCGAGGATTGCATTTTCTATAGTAAATTTTTCAAAAAATAATTTTTTATTGTCGCAAATTTTAAATACGCCGAGGATTGCCTTTTCTATAGTAAATTTTTCAAAAAATAATTTTTTACTGTCGCAAATTTTAAATACGCCGAGGATTGCCTTTTCTATAGTAAATTTTTCAAAAAATAACATTTTACTGTCGCAAATGTTAAAAACGTCGAGGATTGCCTTTTCTATAATAAATTTTTCAAAAAATAATTTTTTACTGTAGCAAATTTTAAATACGCCGAGGATTGCCTTTTCTATAGTAAATTTTTCAAAAAATAATTTTTTACTGTCGCAAATTTTAAATGCGCCGAGGATTGCCTTTTCTATAGTAAATTTTTCAAAAAATAACATTTTACTGTCGCAAATGTTAAAAACGCCGAAGATTGCATTTTCTATAGTAAATTTTTCAAAAAATAATTTTTTATTGTCGCAAATTTTAAATACGCCGAGGATTACATTTTCTATAGTAAATTTTTCAAAAAATAATTTTTTACTGTCGCAAATTTTAAATACGCCGAGGATTGCCTTTTCTATAGTAAATTTTTCAAAAAATAATTTTTTACTGTCGCAAATTTTAAATACGCCGAGGATTGCCTTTTCTATAGTAAATTTTTCAAAAAATAACATTTTACTGTCGCAAATGTTAAAAACGTCGAGGATTGCCTTTTCTATAATAAATTTTTCAAAAAAGAATTTTTTACTGTAGCAAATTTTAAATACGCCGAGGATTGCCTTTTCTATAGTAAATTTTTCAAAAAATAATTTTTTATTGTCGCAAATTTTAAATACGCCGAGGATTGCCTTTTCTATAGTAAATTTTTCAAAAAATAATTTTTTACTGCCGCAAATTTTAAATACACCGAGGAATGCCTTTTCCATAGTAAATTTTTCAAAAAATAATTTTTTACTGTCGCAAATTTTAAATACGCCGAGGATTGCCTTTTCTATAGTAAATTTTTCAAACAATAATTTTTTACTGTCGCAAATTTTAAATACGCCGAGGATTGCCTTTTCTATAATAAATTTTTCAAAAAATAATTTTTTACTGTAGCAAATTTTAAATACGCCGAGGATTGCCTTTTCTATAGTAAATTTTTCAAAAAATAATTTTTTATTGTCGCAAATTTTAAATACGCCGAGGATTGCATTTCCTATAGTAAATTTTTCAAAAAATAATTTTTTACTGTCGCAAATTTTAAATACGCCGAGGATTGCCTTTTCTATAGTAAATTTTTCAAAAAATAATTTTTTACTGTCGCAAATTTTAAATACGCCGAGGATTGCCTTTTCTATAGTAAATTTTTCAAAAAATAATTTTTTACTGTCGCAAATTTTAAATACGCCGCGGATTGCCTTTTCTATAGTAAATTTTTCAAAAAATAACATTTTATTGTCGCAAATTTTAAAAACGTCGAGGATTGCCTTTTCTATAGTAAATTTTTCAAAAAATAATTTTTTACTGTAGCAAATTTTAAATACGCCGAGGATTGCCTTTTCTATAGTAAATTTTTCAAAAATTATTTTTACTGTCGCAAATTTTATATACGCCGACGATTGCCCTTTCTATAGTAAATTTTTCAAAAAATAATTTTTTATTGTCGCAAATTTTAAATACGCCGAGGATTGCATTTTCTATAGTAAATTTTTCAAAAAATAATTTTTTACTGTCGCAAATTTTAAATACGCCGAGGATTGCCTTTTCTATAGTAAATTTTTCAAAAAATAATTTTTTACTGTCGCAAATTTTAAATACGCCGAGGATTGCCTTTTCTATAGTAAATTTTTCAAAAAATAATTTTTTACTGTCGCAAATTTTAAATACGCCGAAGATTGCATTTTCTATAGTAAATTTTTCAAAAAATAATTTTTTGCTGTCGCAAATTTTAAATACGCCGAAGATTGCATTTTCTATAGTAAATTTTTCAAAAAATAATTTTTTACTGTTGCAAATTTTAAACACGCCGAAGATTGCATTTTCTATAGTAAATTTTTCAAAAAATAATTTTTTGCTGTCGCAAATTTTAAATACGCCGAAGATTGCATTTTCTATAGTAAATTTTTCAAAAAATAATTTTTTACTGTAGCAAATTTTAAATACGCCGAGGATTGCCTTTTCTATAGTAAATTTTTCAAAAAATAATTTTTTGCTGTCGCAAATTTTAAATACGCCGAAGAATGCTTTTTCCATAGTAAATTTTTCAAAAAATAATTTTTTACTGTCGCAAATTTTAAATACGCCGAAGATTGCATTTTCTATAGTAAATTTTTCAAAAAATAATTTTTTATTGTCGCAAATTTTAAATACGCCGAGGATTGCATTTTCTATAGTAAATTTTTCAAAAAATTATTTTTTACTGTCGCAAATTTTAAATACGCCGAGGATTGCCTTTTCTATAGTAAATTTTTCAAAAAATAATTTTTTACTGTCGCAAATTTTAAATACGCCGAGGATTGCCTTTTCTATAGTAAATTTTTCAAAAAATAATTTTTTACTGTCGGAAATTTTAAGTACGCCGAGGATTTCCTTTTCTATAGTAAATTTTTCAAAAAATAACATTATACTGTCGCAAATTTTAAAAACGTCGAGGATTGCCTTTTCTATAGTAAATTTTTCAAAAAATAATTTTTTGCTGTCGCAAATTTTAAATACGCCGAAGATTGCATTTTCTATAGTAAATTTTTCAAAAAATAATTTTTTACTGTCGCAAATTTTAAATACGCCGAAGATTGCATTTTCTATAGTAAATTTTTCAAAAAATAATTTTTTATTGTCGCAAATTTTAAATACGCCGAGGATTGCATTTTCTATAGTAAATTTTTCAAAAAATTATTTTTTACTGTCGCAAATTTTAAATACGCCGAGGATTGCCTTTTCTATAGTAAATTTTTCAAAAAATAATTTTTTACTGTCGCAAATTTTAAATACGCCGAGGATTGCCTTTTCTATAGTAAATTTTTCAAAAAATAACATTATACTGTCGCAAATTTTAAAAACGTCGAGGATTGCCTTTTCTATAGTAGGTTTTTAAAAAAATAATTTTTTACTGTCGCAAATTTTAATTACGCCGAAGATTGCATTTTCTATAGTAAATTTTTCAAAAAATAATTTTTTGCTCTCGCAAATTTTAAATACGCCGAAGATTGCATTTTCTATAGTAAATTTTTCAAAAAATAATTTTTTACTGTCGCAAATTTTAAATACGCCGAAGATTGCATTTTCTATAGTAAATTTTTCAAAAAATAATTTTTTATTGTCGCAAATTTTAAATACGCCGAGGATTGCATTTTCTATAGTAAATTTTTCAAAAAATTATTTTTTACTGTCGCAAATTTTAAATACGCCGAGGATTGCCTTTTCTATAGTAAATTTTTCAAAAAATAATTTTTTACTGTCGCAAATTTTAAATACGCCGAGGATTGCCTTTTCTATAGTAAATTTTTCAAAAAATAATTTTTTACTGTCGGAAATTTTAAGTACGCCGAGGATTTCCTTTTCTATAGTAAATTTTTCAAAAAATAACATTTTACTGTCGCAAATTTTAAAAACGTCGAGGATTGCCTTTTCTATAGTAAATTTTTCAAAAAATAATTTTTTGCTGTCGCAAATTTTAAATACGCCGAGGATTGCCTTTTCTATAGTAAATTTTTCAAAAAATAATTTTTTACTGTCGCAAATTTTAAATACGCCGAGGATTTCCTTTTCTATAGTAAATTTTTCAAAAAATAACATTTTACTGTCGCAAATTTTAAAAAGGTCGAGGATTGCCTTTTCTATAGTAAATTTTTCAAAAAATAATTTTTTGCTGTCGCAAATTTTAATTACGCCGAAGATTGCATTTTCTATAGTAAGTTTTTAAAAAAATAATTTTTTACTGTCGCAAATTTTAATTACGCCGAAGATTGCATTTTCTATAGTAAATTTTTCAAAAAATAATTTTTTGCTCTCGCAAATTTTAAATACGCCGAAGATTGCATTTTCTGTAGTAAATTTTTCAAAAAATAATTTTTTACTGTCGCAAATTTTAAATACGCCGAAGATTGCATTTTCTATAGTAAATTTTTCAAAAAATAATTTTTTACTGTCGCAAATTTTAAATACGCCGAAGATTGCATTTTCTATAGTAAATTTTTCAAAAAATAATTTTTTATTGTCGCAAATTTTAAATACGCCGAGGATTGCATTTTCTATAGTAAATTTTTCAAAAAATGATTTTTTGCTCTCGCAAATTTTAAATACGCCGAAGATTGCATTTTCTGTAGTAAATTTTTCAAAAAATAATTTTTTACTGTCGCAAATTTTAAATACGCCGAAGATTGCATTTTCTATAGTAAATTTTTCAAAAAATAATTTTTTACTGTCGCAAATTTTAAATACGCCGAAGATTGCATTTTCTATAGTAAATTTTTCAAAAAATAATTTTTTATTGTCGCAAATTTTAAATACGCCGAGGATTGCATTTTCTATAGTAAATTTTTCAAAAAATAATTTTTTACTGTCGCAAATTTTAAATACGCCGAGGATTGCCTTTTCTATAGTAAATTTTTCAAAAAATAATTTTTTACTGTCGCAAATTTTAAATACGCCGAGGATTGCCTTTTCTATAGTAAATTTTTCAAAAAATAATTTTTTACTGTCGCAAATTTTAAATACGCCGAGGATTGCCTTTTCTATAGTAAATTTTTCAAAAAATAATTTTTTACTGTCGCAAATTTTAAATACGCCGAGGATTGCCTTTTCTATAGTAAATTTTTCAAAAAATAATTTTTTGCTGTCGCAAATTTTAAATACGCCGAAGATTGCATTTTCTATAGTAAATTTTTCAAAAAATAATTTTTTACTGTCGCAAATTTTAAATACGCCGAAGATTGCATTTTCTATAGTAAATTTTTCAAAAAATAATTTTTTATTGTCGCAAATTTTAAATACGCCGAGGATTGCATTTTCTATAGTAAATTTTTCAAAAAATAATTTTTTACTGTCGCAAATTTTAAATACGCCGAGGATTGCCTTTTCTATAGTAAATTTTTCAAAAAATAATTTTTTATTGTCGCAAATTTTAAATACGCCGAGGATTGCCTTTTCTATAGTAAATTTTTCAAAAAATAATTTTTTACTGTCGCAAATTTTAAATACGCCGAGGATTTCCTTTTCTATAGTAAATTTTTCAAAAAATAACATTTTACTGTCGCAAATTTTAAAAAGGTCGAGGATTGCCTTTTCTATAGTAAATTTTTCAAAAAATAATTTTTTGCTGTCGCAAATTTTAATTACGCCGAAGATTGCATTTTCTATAGTAAATTTTTAAAATAATAATTTTTTACTGTCGCAAATTTTAATTACGCCGAAGATTGCATTTTCTATAGTAAATTTTTCAAAAAATAATTTTTTGCTGTCGCAAATTTTAAATACGCCGAAGATTGCATTTTCTATAGTAAATTTTTCAAAAAATAATTTTTTACTGTCGCAAATTTTAAATACGCCGAAGATTGCATTTTCTATAGTAAATTTTTCAAAAAATAATTTTTTATTGTCGCAAATTTTAAATACGCCGAGGATTGCATTTTCTATAGTAAATTTTTCAAAAAATGATTTTTTGCTCTCGCAAATTTTAAATACGCCGAAGATTGCATTTTCTGTAGTAAATTTTTCAAAAAATAATTTTTTACTGTCGCAAATTTTAAATACGCCGAAGATTGCATTTTCTATAGTAAATTTTTCAAAAAATAATTTTTTACTGTCGCAAATTTTAAATACGCCGAAGATTGCATTTTCTATAGTAAATTTTTCAAAAAATAATTTTTTATTGTCGCAAATTTTAAATACGCCGAGGATTGCATTTTCTATAGTAAATTTTTCAAAAAATAATTTTTTACTGTCGCAAATTTTAAATACGCCGAGGATTGCCTTTTCTATAGTAAATTTTTCAAAAAATAATTTTTTACTGTCGCAAATTTTAAATACGCCGAGGATTGCCTTTTCTATAGTAAATTTTTCAAAAAATAATTTTTTACTGTCGCAAATTTTAAATACGCCGAGGATTGCCTTTTCTATAGTAAATTTTTCAAAAAATAATTTTTTACTGTCGCAAATTTTAAATACGCCGAGGATTGCCTTTTCTATAGTAAATTTTTCAAAAAATAATTTTTTGCTGTCGCAAATTTTAAATACGCCGAAGATTGCATTTTCTATAGTAAATTTTTCAAAAAATAATTTTTTACTGTCGCAAATTTTAAATACGCCGAAGATTGCATTTTCTATAGTAAATTTTTCAAAAAATAATTTTTTATTGTCGCAAATTTTAAATACGCCGAGGATTGCATTTTCTATAGTAAATTTTTCAAAAAATAATTTTTTACTGTCGCAAATTTTAAATACGCCGAAGATTGCATTTTCTATAGTAAATTTTTAAAAAAATAATTTTTTACTGTCGCAAATTTTAATTACGCCGAAGATTGCATTTTCTATAGTAAATTTTTCAAAAAATAATTTTTTGCTCTCGCAAATTTTAAATACGCCGAAGATTGCATTTTCTATAGTAAATTTTTCAAAAAATAATTTTTTACTGTCGCAAATTTTAAATACGCCGAAGATTGCATTTTCTATAGTAAATTTTTCAAAAAATAATTTTTTATTGTCGCAAATTTTAAATACGCCGAGGATTGCATTTTCTATAGTAAATTTTTCAAAAAATAATTTTTTACTGTCGCAAATTTTAAATACGCCGAGGATTGCCTTTTCTATAGTAAATTTTTCAAAAAATAATTTTTTACTGTCGCAAATTTTAAATATGCCGAGGATTGCCTTTTCTATAGTAAATTTTTCAAAAAATAATTTTTTACTGTCGCAAATTTTAAATACGCCGAGGATTGCCTTTTCTATAGTAAATTTTTCAAAAAATAATTTTTTACTGTCGCAAATTTTAAATACGCCGAAGATTGCATTTTCTATAGTAAATTTTTCAAAAAATAATTTTTTATTGTCGCAAATTTTAAATACGCCGAGGATTGCCTTTTCTATAGTAAATTTTTCAAAAAATAATTTTTTACTGTCGCAAATTTTAAATACGCCGAGGATTTCCTTTTCTATAGTAAATTTTTCAAAAAATAACATTTTACTGTCGCAAATTTTAAAAAGGTCGAGGATTGCCTTTTCTATAGTAAATTTTTCAAAAAATAATTTTTTGCTGTCGCAAATTTTAATTACGCCGAAGATTGCATTTTCTATAGTAAATTTTTAAAATAATAATTTTTTACTGTCGCAAATTTTAATTACGCCGAAGATTGCATTTTCTATAGTAAATTTTTCAAAAAATAATTTTTTGCTGTCGCAAATTTTAAATACGCCGAAGATTGCATTTTCTATAGTAAATTTTTCAAAAAATAATTTTTTACTGTCGCAAATTTTAAATACGCCGAAGATTGCATTTTCTATAGTAAATTTTTCAAAAAATAATTTTTTATTGTCGCAAATTTTAAATACGCCGAGGATTGCATTTTCTATAGTAAATTTTTCAAAAAATAATTTTTTACTGTCGCAAATTTTAAATACGCCGAGGATTGCCTTTTCTATAGTAAATTTTTCAAAAAATAATTTTTTATTGTCGCAAATTTTAAATACGCCGAGGATTGCCTTTTCTATAGTAAATTTTTCAAAAAATAATTTTTTACTGTCGCAAATTTTAAATACGCCGAGGATTTCCTTTTCTATAGTAAATTTTTCAAAAAATAACATTTTACTGTCGCAAATTTTAAAAAGGTCGAGGATTGCCTTTTCTATAGTAAATTTTTCAAAAAATAATTTTTTGCTGTCGCAAATTTTAATTACGCCGAAGATTGCATTTTCTATAGTAAATTTTTAAAAAAATA
Source organism: Dioctria rufipes (assembly GCA_963924295.1). Classification (NCBI taxonomy): domain Eukaryota; kingdom Metazoa; phylum Arthropoda; class Insecta; order Diptera; family Asilidae; genus Dioctria; species Dioctria rufipes. Next base: position 76,299 of record CAWUPM010001323.1, read on the forward strand.
ATTTTTTACTGTCGCAAATTTTAATTACGCCGAAGATTGCATTTTCTATAGTAAATTTTTCAAAAAATAATTTTTTGCTCTCGCAAATTTTAAATACGCCGAAGATTGCATTTTCTATAGTAAATTTTTCAAAAAATAATTTTTTGCTGTCGCAAATTTTAAATACGCCGAAGATTGCATTTTCTATAGTAAATTTTTCAAAAATAATTTTTTATTGTCGCAAATTTTAAATACGCCGAGGATTGCATTTTCTATAGTAAATTTTTCAAAAAATAATTTTTTACTGTCGCAAATTTTAAATACGCCGAGGATTGCCTTTTCTATAGTAAATTTTTCAAAAAATAATTTTTTACTGTCGCAAATTTTAAATACGCCGAGGATTGCCTTTTCTATAGTAAATTTTTCAAAAAATAATTTTTTACTGTCGCAAATTTTAAATACGCCGAGGATTGCCTTTTCTATAGTAAATTTTTCAAAAAATAATTTTTTACTGTCGCAAATTTAAATACGCCGAGGATTGCCTTTTCTATAGTAAATTTTTCAAAAAAATAATTTTTTGCTGTCGCAAATTTTAAATACGCCGAAGATTGCATTTTCTATAGTAAATTTTTCAAAAAATAATTTTTTACTGTCGCAAATTTTAAATACGCCGAAGATTGCATTTTCTATAGTAAATTTTTCAAAAAATAACATTTTACTGTCGCAAATTTTAAAAAGGTCGAGGATTGCCTTTTCTATAGTAAATTTTTCAAAAAATAATTTTTTGCTGTCGCAAATTTTAATTACGCCGAAGATTGCATTTTCTATAGTAAATTTTTAAAAAAATAATTTTTTACTGTCGCAAATTTTAATTACGCCGAAGATTGCATTTTCTATAGTAAATTTTTCAAAAAATAATTTTTTGCTCTCGCAAATTTTTAAATACGCCGAAGATTGCATTTTCTATAGTAAATTTTTCAAAAAATAATTTTTTACTGTCGCAAATTTTAAATACGCCGAAGATTGCATTTTCTATAGTAAATTTTTCAAAAAATAATTTTTTATTGTCGCAAATTTTAAATACGCCGAGGATTGCATTTTCTATAGTAAATTTTTCAAAAAATAATTTTTTAGTGTCGCAAATTTTAAATACGCCGAGGATTGCCTTTTCTATAGTAAATTTTTCAAAAAATAATTTTTTACTGTCGCAAATTTTAAATACGCCGAGGATTGCCTTTTCTATAGTAAATTTTTTCAAAAAATAATTTTTTACTGTCGCAAATTTTAAATACGCCGAGGATTTCCTTTTCTATAGTAAATTTTTCAAAAAATAACATTTTACTGTCGCAAATATTAAAAAGGTCGAGGATTGCCTTTTCTATAGTAAATTTTTCAAAAAATAATTTTTTGCTGTCGCAAATTTTAATTACGCCGAAGATTGCATTTTCTATAGTAAGTTTTTAAAAAAAATAATTTTTTACTGTCGCAAATTTTAATTACGCCGAAGATTGCATTTTCTATAGTAAATTTTTCAAAAAATAATTTTTTGCTCTCGCAAATTTTAAATACGCCGAAGATTGCATTTTCTGTAGTAAATTTTTCAAAAAATAATTTTTTACTGTCGCAAATTTTAAATACGCCGAAGATTGCATTTTCTATAGTAAATTTTTCAAAAAATAATTTTTTGCTGTCGCAAATTTTAAATACGCCGAAGATTGCATTTTCTATAGTAAATTTTTCAAAAAATAATTTTTTACTGTCGCAAATTTTAAATACGCCGAAGATTGCATTTTCTATAGTAAATTTTTCAAAAAATAATTTTTTATTGTCGCAAATTTTAAATACGCCGAGGATTGCATTTTCTATAGTAAATTTTTCAAAAAATAATTTTTTACTGTCGCAAATTTTAAATACGCCGAGGATTGCCTTTTCTATAGTAAATTTTTCAAAAAATAATTTTTTATTGTCGCAAATTTTAAATACGCCGAGGATTGCCTTTTCTATAGTAAATTTTTCAAAAAATAATTTTTTACTGTCGCAAATTTTAAATACGCCGAGGATTTCCTTTTCTATAGTAAATTTTTCAAAAAATAACATTTTACTGTCGCAAATTTTAAAAAGGTCGAGGATTGCCTTTTCTATAGTAAATTTTTCAAAAAATAATTTTTTGCTGTCGCAAATTTTAATTACGCCGAAGATTGCATTTTCTATAGTAAATTTTTAAAATAATAATTTTTTACTGTCGCAAATTTTAATTACGCCGAAGATTGCATTTTCTATAGTAAATTTTTCAAAAAATAATTTTTTGCTGTCGCAAATTTTAAATACGCCGAAGATTGCATTTTCTATAGTAAATTTTTCAAAAAATAATTTTTTACTGTCGCAAATTTTAAATACGCCGAAGATTGCATTTTCTATAGTAAATTTTTCAAAAAATAATTTTTTATTGTCGCAAATTTTAAATACGCCGAGGATTGCATTTTCTATAGTAAATTTTTCAAAAAATAATTTTTTACTGTCGCAAATTTTAAATACGCCGAGGATTGCCTTTTCTATAGTAAATTTTTCAAAAAATAATTTTTTATTGTCGCAAATTTTAAATACGCCGAGGATTGCCTTTTCTATAGTAAATTTTTCAAAAAATAATTTTTTACTGTCGCAAATTTTGAATACGCCGAGGATTTCCTTTTCTATAGTAAATTTTTCAAAAAATAACATTTTACTGTCGCAAATTTTAAAAAGGTCGAGGATTGCCTTTTCTATAGTAAATTTTTCAAAAAATAATTTTTTGCTGTCGCAAATTTTAATTACGCCGAAGATTGCATTTTCTATAGTAAATTTTTAAAAAAATAATTTTTTACTGTCGCAAATTTTAATTACGCCGAAGATTGCATTTTCTATAGTAAATTTTTCAAAAAATTATTTTTTGCTCTCGCAAATTTTAAATACGCCGAAGATTGCATTTTCTATAGTAAATTTTTCAAAAAATAATTTTTTACTGTCGCAAATTTTAAATACGCCGAAGATTGCATTTTCTATAGTAAATTTTTCAAAAAATAATTTTTTGCTGTCGCAAATTTTAAATACGCCGAAGATTGCATTTTCTATAGTAAATTTTTCAAAAAATAATTTTTTACTGTCGCAAATTTTAAATACGCCGAAGATTGCATTTTCTATAGTAAATTTTTCAAAAAATAATTTTTTATTGTCGCAAATTTTAAATACGCCCAGGATTGCATTTTCTATAGTAAATTTTTCAAAAAATAATTTTTTACTGTCGCAAATTTTAAATACGCCGAGGATTGCCTTTTCTATAGTAAATTTTTCAAAAAATAATTTTTTACTGTCGCAAATTTTAAATACGCCGAGGATTTCCTTTTCTATAGTAAATTTTTCAAAAAATAACATTTTACTGTCGCAAATTTTAAAAACGTCGAGGATTGCCTTTTCTATAGTAAATTTTTCAAAAAATAATTTTTTGCTGTCGCAAATTTTAAATACGCCGAAGATTGCATTTTCTATAGTAAATTTTTCAAAAAATAATTTTTTACTGTCGCAAATTTTAAATACGCCGAAGATTGCATTTTCTATAGTAAATTTTTCAAAAAATTATTTTTTATTGTCGCAAATTTTAAATACGCCGAGGATTGCATTTTCTATAGTAAATTTTTCAAAAAATAATTTTTTACTGTCGCAAATTTTAAATACGCCGAAGATTGCATTTTCTATAGTAAATTTTTCAAAAAATAATTTTTTGCTGTCGCAAATTTTAAATACGCCGAAGATTGCCTTTTCTATAGTAAATTTTTCAAAAAATAATTTTTTGCTGTCGCAAATTTTAAATACGCCGAAGATTGCATTTTCTATAGTAAATTTTTCAAAAAATAATTTTTTACTGTCGCAAATTTTAAATACGCCGAAGATTGCATTTTCTATAGTAAATTTTTCAAAAAATAATTTTTTATTGTCGCAAATTTTAAATACGCCGAGGATTGCATTTTCTATAGTAAATTTTTCAAAAAATTATTTTTTACTGTCGCAAATTTTAAATACGCCGAGGATTGCCTTTTCTATAGTAAATTTTTCAAAAAATAATTTTTTACTGTCGCAAATTTTAAATACGCCGAGGATTGCCTTTTCTATAGTAAATTTTTCAAAAAATAATTTTTTACTGTCGGAAATTTTAAGTACGCCGAGGATTTCCTTTTCTATAGTAAATTTTTCAAAAAATAACATTTTACTGTCGCAAATTTTAAAAACGTCGAGGATTGCCTTTTCTATAGTAAATTTTTCAAAAAATAATTTTTTGCTGTCGCAAATTTTAAATACGCCGAGGATTGCCTTTTCTATAGTAAATTTTTCAAAAAATAATTTTTTACTGTCGCAAATTTTAAATACGCCGAGGATTTCCTTTTCTATAGTAAATTTTTCAAAAAATAACATTTTACTGTCGCAAATTTTAAAAAGGTCGAGGATTGCCTTTTCTATAGTAAATTTTTCAAAAAATAATTTTTTGCTGTCGCAAATTTTAATTACGCCGAAGATTGCATTTTCTATAGTAAGTTTTTAAAAAAATAATTTTTTACTGTCGCAAATTTTAATTACGCCGAAGATTGCATTTTCTATAGTAAATTTTTCAAAAAATAATTTTTTGCTCTCGCAAATTTTAAATACGCCGAAGATTGCATTTTCTGTAGTAAATTTTTCAAAAAATAATTTTTTACTGTCGCAAATTTTAAATACGCCGAAGATTGCATTTTCTATAGTAAATTTTTCAAAAAATAATTTTTTACTGTCGCAAATTTTAAATACGCCGAAGATTGCATTTTCTATAGTAAATTTTTCAAAAAATAATTTTTTATTGTCGCAAATTTTAAATACGCCGAGGATTGCATTTTCTATAGTAAATTTTTCAAAAAATGATTTTTTGCTCTCGCAAATTTTAAATACGCCGAAGATTGCATTTTCTGTAGTAAATTTTTCAAAAAATAATTTTTTACTGTCGCAAATTTTAAATACGCCGAAGATTGCATTTTCTATAGTAAATTTTTCAAAAAATAATTTTTTACTGTCGCAAATTTTAAATACGCCGAAGATTGCATTTTCTATAGTAAATTTTTCAAAAAATAATTTTTTATTGTCGCAAATTTTAAATACGCCGAGGATTGCATTTTCTATAGTAAATTTTTCAAAAAATAATTTTTTACTGTCGCAAATTTTAAATACGCCGAGGATTGCCTTTTCTATAGTAAATTTTTCAAAAAATAATTTTTTACTGTCGCAAATTTTAAATACGCCGAGGATTGCCTTTTCTATAGTAAATTTTTCAAAAAATAATTTTTTACTGTCGCAAATTTTAAATACGCCGAGGATTGCCTTTTCTATAGTAAATTTTTCAAAAAATAATTTTTTACTGTCGCAAATTTTAAATACGCCGAGGATTGCCTTTTCTATAGTAAATTTTTCAAAAAATAATTTTTTGCTGTCGCAAATTTTAAATACGCCGAAGATTGCATTTTCTATAGTAAATTTTTCAAAAAATAATTTTTTACTGTCGCAAATTTTAAATACGCCGAAGATTGCATTTTCTATAGTAAATTTTTCAAAAAATAATTTTTTATTGTCGCAAATTTTAAATACGCCGAGGATTGCATTTTCTATAGTAAATTTTTCAAAAAATAATTTTTTACTGTCGCAAATTTTAAATACGCCGAGGATTGCCTTTTCTATAGTAAATTTTTCAAAAAATAATTTTTTATTGTCGCAAATTTTAAATACGCCGAGGATTGCCTTTTCTATAGTAAATTTTTCAAAAAATAATTTTTTACTGTCGCAAATTTTAAATACGCCGAGGATTTCCTTTTCTATAGTAAATTTTTCAAAAAATAACATTTTACTGTCGCAAATTTTAAAAAGGTCGAGGATTGCCTTTTCTATAGTAAATTTTTCAAAAAATAATTTTTTGCTGTCGCAAATTTTAATTACGCCGAAGATTGCATTTTCTATAGTAAATTTTTAAAATAATAATTTTTTACTGTCGCAAATTTTAATTACGCCGAAGATTGCATTTTCTATAGTAAATTTTTCAAAAAATAATTTTTTGCTGTCGCAAATTTTAAATACGCCGAAGATTGCATTTTCTATAGTAAATTTTTCAAAAAATAATTTTTTACTGTCGCAAATTTTAAATACGCCGAAGATTGCATTTTCTATAGTAAATTTTTCAAAAAATAATTTTTTATTGTCGCAAATTTTAAATACGCCGAGGATTGCATTTTCTATAGTAAATTTTTCAAAAAATGATTTTTTGCTCTCGCAAATTTTAAATACGCCGAAGATTGCATTTTCTGTAGTAAATTTTTCAAAAAATAATTTTTTACTGTCGCAAATTTTAAATACGCCGAAGATTGCCTTTTCTATAGTAAATTTTTCAAAAAATAATTTTTTACTGTCGCAAATTTTAAATACGCCGAAGATTGCATTTTCTATAGTAAATTTTTCAAAAAATAATTTTTTGCTGTCGCAAATTTTAAATACGCCGAAGATTGCCTTTTCTATAGTAAATTTTTCAAAAAATAATTTTTTGCTGTCGCAAATTTTAAATACGCCGAAGATTGCATTTTCTATAGTAAATTTTTCAAAAAATAATTTTTTACTGTCGCAAATTTTAAATACGCCGAAGATTGCATTTTCTATAGTAAATTTTTCAAAAAATAATTTTTTATTGTCGCAAATTTTAAATACGCCGAGGATTGCCTTTTCTATAGTAAATTTTTCAAAAAATAATTTTTTACTGTCGCAAATTTTGAATACGCCGAGGATTTCCTTTTCTATAGTAAATTTTTCAAAAAATAACATTTTACTGTCGCAAATTTTAAAAAGGTCGAGGATTGCCTTTTCTATAGTAAATTTTTCAAAAAATAATTTTTTGCTGTCGCAAATTTTAATTACGCCGAAGATTGCATTTTCTATAGTAAATTTTTAAAAAAATAATTTTTTACTGTCGCAAATTTTAATTACGCCGAAGATTGCATTTTCTATAGTAAATTTTTCAAAAAATTATTTTTTACTCTCGCAAATTTTAAATACGCCGAAGATTGCATTTTCTATAGTAAATTTTTCAAAAAATAATTTTTTACTGTCGCAAATTTTAAATACGCCGAAGATTGCATTTTCTATAGTAAATTTTTCAAAAAATAATTTTTTGCTGTCGCAAATTTTAAATACGCCGAAGATTGCATTTTCTATAGTAAATTTTTCAAAAAATAATTTTTTACTGTCGCAAATTTTAAATACGCCGAAGATTGCATTTTCTATAGTAAATTTTTCAAAAAATAATTTTTTATTGTCGCAAATTTTAAATACGCCCAGGATTGCATTTTCTATAGTAAATTTTTCAAAAAATAATTTTTTACTGTCGCAAATTTTAAATACGCCGAGGATTGCCTTTTCTATAGTAAATTTTTCAAAAAATAATTTTTTACTGTCGCAAATTTTAAATACGCCGAGGATTTCCTTTTCTATAGTAAATTTTTCAAAAAATAACATTTTACTGTCGCAAATTTTAAAAACGTCGAGGATTGCCTTTTCTATAGTAAATTTTTCAAAAAATAATTTTTTGCTGTCGCAAATTTTAAATACGCCGAAGATTGCATTTTCTATAGTAAATTTTTCAAAAAATAATTTTTTACTGTCGCAAATTTTAAATACGCCGAAGATTGCATTTTCTATAGTAAATTTTTCAAAAAATTATTTTTTATTGTCGCAAATTTTAAATACGCCGAGGATTGCATTTTCTATAGTAAATTTTTCAAAAAATAATTTTTTACTGTCGCAAATTTTAAATACGCCGAAGATTGCATTTTCTATAGTAAATTTTTCAAAAAATAATTTTTTGCTGTCGCAAATTTTAAATACGCCGAAGATTGCCTTTTCTATAGTAAATTTTTCAAAAAATAATTTTTTGCTGTCGCAAATTTTAAATACGCCGAAGATTGCATTTTCTATAGTAAATTTTTCAAAAAATAATTTTTTACTGTCGCAAATTTTAAATACGCCGAAGATTGCATTTTCTATAGTAAATTTTTCAAAAAATAATTTTTTATTGTCGCAAATTTTAAATACGCCGAGGATTGCATTTTCTATAGTAAATTTTTCAAAAAATTATTTTTTACTGTCGCAAATTTTAAATACGCCGAGGATTGCCTTTTCTATAGTAAATTTTTCAAAAAATAATTTTTTACTGTCGCAAATTTTAAATACGCCGAGGATTGCCTTTTCTATAGTAAATTTTTCAAAAAATAATTTTTTACTGTCGGAAATTTTAAGTACGCCGAGGATTTCCTTTTCTATAGTAAATTTTTCAAAAAATAACATTTTACTGTCGCAAATTTTAAAAACGTCGAGGATTGCCTTTTCTATAGTAAATTTTTCAAAAAATAATTTTTTGCTGTCGCAAATTTTAAATACGCCGAGGATTGCCTTTTCTATAGTAAATTTTTCAAAAAATAATTTTTTACTGTCGCAAATTTTAAATACGCCGAGGATTTCCTTTTCTATAGTAAATTTTTCAAAAAATAACATTTTACTGTCGCAAATTTTAAAAAGGTCGAGGATTGCCTTTTCTATAGTAAATTTTTCAAAAAATAATTTTTTGCTGTCGCAAATTTTAATTACGCCGAAGATTGCATTTTCTATAGTAAGTTTTTAAAAAAATAATTTTTTACTGTCGCAAATTTTAATTACGCCGAAGATTGCATTTTCTATAGTAAATTTTTCAAAAAATAATTTTTTGCTCTCGCAAATTTTAAATACGCCGAAGATTGCATTTTCTGTAGTAAATTTTTCAAAAAATAATTTTTTACTGTCGCAAATTTTAAATACGCCGAAGATTGCATTTTCTATAGTAAATTTTTCAAAAAATAATTTTTTACTGTCGCAAATTTTAAATACGCCGAAGATTGCATTTTCTATAGTAAATTTTTCAAAAAATAATTTTTTATTGTCGCAAATTTTAAATACGCCGAGGATTGCATTTTCTATAGTAAATTTTTCAAAAAATAATTTTTTATTGTCGCAAATTTTAAATACGCCGAGGATTGCATTTTCTATAGTAAATTTTTCAAAAAATGATTTTTTGCTCTCGCAAATTTTAAATACGCCGAAGATTGCATTTTCTGTAGTAAATTTTTCAAAAAATTATTTTTTATTGTCGCAAATTTTAAATACGCCGAGGATTGCATTTTCTATAGTAAATTTTTCAAAAAATAATTTTTTACTGTCGCAAATTTTAAATACGCCGAAGATTGCATTTTCTATAGTAAATTTTTCAAAAAATAATTTTTTGCTGTCGCAAATTTTAAATACGCCGAAGATTGCCTTTTCTATAGTAAATTTTTCAAAAAATAATTTTTTGCTGTCGCAAATTTTAAATACGCCGAAGATTGCATTTTCTATAGTAAATTTTTCAAAAAATAATTTTTTACTGTCGCAAATTTTAAATACGCCGAAGATTGCATTTTCTATAGTAAATTTTTCAAAAAATAATTTTTTATTGTCGCAAATTTTAAATACGCCGAGGATTGCATTTTCTATAGTAAATTTTTCAAAAAATTATTTTTTACTGTCGCAAATTTTAAATACGCCGAGGATTGCCTTTTCTATAGTAAATTTTTCAAAAAATAATTTTTTACTGTCGCAAATTTTAAATACGCCGAGGATTGCCTTTTCTATAGTAAATTTTTCAAAAAATAATTTTTTACTGTCGGAAATTTTAAGTACGCCGAGGATTTCCTTTTCTATAGTAAATTTTTCAAAAAATAACATTTTACTGTCGCAAATTTTAAAAACGTCGAGGATTGCCTTTTCTATAGTAAATTTTTCAAAAAATAATTTTTTGCTGTCGCAAATTTTAAATACGCCGAGGATTGCCTTTTCTATAGTAAATTTTTCAAAAAATAATTTTTTACTGTCGCAAATTTTAAATACGCCGAGGATTTCCTTTTCTATAGTAAATTTTTCAAAAAATAACATTTTACTGTCGCAAATTTTAAAAAGGTCGAGGATTGCCTTTTCTATAGTAAATTTTTCAAAAAATAATTTTTTGCTGTCGCAAATTTTAATTACGCCGAAGATTGCATTTTCTATAGTAAGTTTTTAAAAAAATAATTTTTTACTGTCGCAAATTTTAATTACGCCGAAGATTGCATTTTCTATAGTAAATTTTTCAAAAAATAATTTTTTGCTCTCGCAAATTTTAAATACGCCGAAGATTGCATTTTCTGTAGTAAATTTTTCAAAAAATAATTTTTTACTGTCGCAAATTTTAAATACGCCGAAGATTGCATTTTCTATAGTAAATTTTTCAAAAAATAATTTTTTACTGTCGCAAATTTTAAATACGCCGAAGATTGCATTTTCTATAGTAAATTTTTCAAAAAATAATTTTTTATTGTCGCAAATTTTAAATACGCCGAGGATTGCATTTTCTATAGTAAATTTTTCAAAAAATGATTTTTTGCTCTCGCAAATTTTAAATACGCCGAAGATTGCATTTTCTGTAGTAAATTTTTCAAAAAATAATTTTTTACTGTCGCAAATTTTAAATACGCCGAAGATTGCATTTTCTATAGTAAATTTTTCAAAAAATAATTTTTTACTGTCGCAAATTTTAAATACGCCGAAGATTGCATTTTCTATAGTAAATTTTTCAAAAAATAATTTTTTATTGTCGCAAATTTTAAATACGCCGAGGATTGCATTTTCTATAGTAAATTTTTCAAAAAATAATTTTTTACTGTCGCAAATTTTAAATACGCCGAGGATTGCCTTTTCTATAGTAAATTTTTCAAAAAATAATTTTTTACTGTCGCAAATTTTAAATACGCCGAGGATTGCCTTTTCTATAGTAAATTTTTCAAAAAATAATTTTTTACTGTCGCAAATTTTAAATACGCCGAGGATTGCCTTTTCTATAGTAAATTTTTCAAAAAATAATTTTTTACTGTCGCAAATTTTAAATACGCCGAGGATTGCCTTTTCTATAGTAAATTTTTCAAAAAATAATTTTTTGCTGTCGCAAATTTTAAATACGCCGAAGATTGCATTTTCTATAGTAAATTTTTCAAAAAATAATTTTTTACTGTCGCAAATTTTAAATACGCCGAAGATTGCATTTTCTATAGTAAATTTTTCAAAAAATAATTTTTTATTGTCGCAAATTTTAAATACGCCGAGGATTGCATTTTCTATAGTAAATTTTTCAAAAAATAATTTTTTACTGTCGCAAATTTTAAATACGCCGAGGATTGCCTTTTCTATAGTAAATTTTTCAAAAAATAATTTTTTATTGTCGCAAATTTTAAATACGCCGAGGATTGCCTTTTCTATAGTAAATTTTTCAAAAAATAATTTTTTACTGTCGCAAATTTTAAATACGCCGAGGATTTCCTTTTCTATAGTAAATTTTTCAAAAAATAACATTTTACTGTCGCAAATTTTAAAAAGGTCGAGGATTGCCTTTTCTATAGTAAATTTTTCAAAAAATAATTTTTTGCTGTCGCAAATTTTAATTACGCCGAAGATTGCATTTTCTATAGTAAATTTTTAAAATAATAATTTTTTACTGTCGCAAATTTTAATTACGCCGAAGATTGCATTTTCTATAGTAAATTTTTCAAAAAATAATTTTTTGCTGTCGCAAATTTTAAATACGCCGAAGATTGCATTTTCTATAGTAAATTTTTCAAAAAATTATTTTTTACTGTCGCAAATTTTAAATACGCCGAAGATTGCATTTTCTATAGTAAATTTTTCAAAAAATAATTTTTTATTGTCGCAAATTTTAAATACGCCGAGGATTGCATTTTCTATAGTAAATTTTTCAAAAAATGATTTTTTGCTCTCGCAAATTTTAAATACGCCGAAGATTGCATTTTCTGTAGTAAATTTTTCAAAAAATAATTTTTTACTGTCGCAAATTTTAAATACGCCGAAGATTGCATTTTCTATAGTAAATTTTTCAAAAAATAATTTTTTACTGTCGCAAATTTTAAATACGCCGAAGATTGCATTTTCTATAGTAAATTTTTCAAAAAATAATTTTTTATTGTCGCAAATTTTAAATACGCCGAGGATTGCATTTTCTATAGTAAATTTTTCAAAAAATAATTTTTTACTGTCGCAAATTTTAAATACGCCGAGGATTGCCTTTTCTATAGTAAATTTTTCAAAAAATAATTTTTTACTGTCGCAAATTTTAAATACGCCGAGGATTGCCTTTTCTATAGTAAATTTTTCAAAAAATAATTTTTTACTGTCGCAAATTTTAAATACGCCGAGGATTGCCTTTTCTATAGTAAATTTTTCAAAAAATAATTTTTTACTGTCGCAAATTTTAAATACGCCGAGGATTGCCTTTTCTATAGTAAATTTTTCAAAAAATAATTTTTTGCTGTCGCAAATTTTAAATACGCCGAAGATTGCATTTTCTATAGTAAATTTTTCAAAAAATAATTTTTTACTGTCGCAAATTTTAAATACGCCGAAGATTGCATTTTCTATAGTAAATTTTTCAAAAAATAATTTTTTATTGTCGCAAATTTTAAATACGCCGAGGATTGCATTTTCTATAGTAAATTTTTCAAAAAATAATTTTTTACTGTCGCAAATTTTAAATACGCCGAAGATTGCATTTTCTATAGTAAATTTTTAAAAAAATAATTTTTTACTGTCGCAAATTTTAATTACGCCGAAGATTGCATTTTCTATAGTAAATTTTTCAAAAAATAATTTTTTGCTCTCGCAAATTTTAAATACGCCGAAGATTGCATTTTCTATAGTAAATTTTTCAAAAAATAATTTTTTACTGTCGCAAATTTTAAATACGCCGAAGATTGCATTTTCTATAGTAAATTTTTCAAAAAATAATTTTTTATTGTCGCAAATTTTAAATACGCCGAGGATTGCATTTTCTATAGTAAATTTTTCAAAAAATAATTTTTTACTGTCGCAAATTTTAAATACGCCGAAGATTGCATTTTCTATAGTAAATTTTTCAAAAAATAATTTTTTATTGTCGCAAATTTTAAATACGCCGAGGATTGCATTTTCTATAGTAAATTTTTCAAAAAATAATTTTTATTGTCGCAAATTTTAAATACGCCGAGGATTGCATTTTCTATAGTAAATTTTTCAAAAAATGATTTTTTGCTCTCGCAAATTTTAAATACGCCGAAGATTGCATTTTCTGTAGTAAATTTTTCAAAAAATTATTTTTTATTGTCGCAAATTTTAAATACGCCGAGGATTGCATTTTCTATAGTAAATTTTTCAAAAAATAATTTTTTACTGTCGCAAATTTTAAATACGCCGAAGATTGCATTTTCTATAGTAAATTTTTCAAAAAATAATTTTTTGCTGTCGCAAATTTTAAATACGCCGAAGATTGCCTTTTCTATAGTAAATTTTTCAAAAAATAATTTTTTGCTGTCGCAAATTTTAAATACGCCGAAGATTGCATTTTCTATAGTAAATTTTTCAAAAAATAATTTTTTACTGTCGCAAATTTTAAATACGCCGAAGATTGCATTTTCTATAGTAAATTTTTCAAAAAATAATTTTTTATTGTCGCAAATTTTAAATACGCCGAGGATTGCATTTTCTATAGTAAATTTTTCAAAAAATTATTTTTTACTGTCGCAAATTTTAAATACGCCGAGGATTGCCTTTTCTATAGTAAATTTTTCAAAAAATAATTTTTTACTGTCGCAAATTTTAAATACGCCGAGGATTGCCTTTTCTATAGTAAATTTTTCAAAAAATAATTTTTTACTGTCGGAAATTTTAAGTACGCCGAGGATTTCCTTTTCTATAGTAAATTTTTCAAAAAATAACATTTTACTGTCGCAAATTTTAAAAACGTCGAGGATTGCCTTTTCTATAGTAAATTTTTCAAAAAATAATTTTTTGCTGTCGCAAATTTTAAATACGCCGAGGATTGCCTTTTCTATAGTAAATTTTTCAAAAAATAATTTTTTACTGTCGCAAATTTTAAATACGCCGAGGATTTCCTTTTCTATAGTAAATTTTTCAAAAAATAACATTTTACTGTCGCAAATTTTAAAAAGGTCGAGGATTGCCTTTTCTATAGTAAATTTTTCAAAAAATAATTTTTTGCTGTCGCAAATTTTAATTACGCCGAAGATTGCATTTTCTATAGTAAGTTTTTAAAAAAATAATTTTTTACTGTCGCAAATTTTAATTACGCCGAAGATTGCATTTTCTATAGTAAATTTTTCAAAAAATAATTTTTTGCTCTCGCAAATTTTAAATACGCCGAAGATTGCATTTTCTGTAGTAAATTTTTCAAAAAATAATTTTTTACTGTCGCAAATTTTAAATACGCCGAAGATTGCATTTTCTATAGTAAATTTTTCAAAAAATAATTTTTTACTGTCGCAAATTTTAAATACGCCGAAGATTGCATTTTCTATAGTAAATTTTTCAAAAAATAATTTTTTATTGTCGCAAATTTTAAATACGCCGAGGATTGCATTTTCTATAGTAAATTTTTCAAAAAATGATTTTTTGCTCTCGCAAATTTTAAATACGCCGAAGATTGCATTTTCTGTAGTAAATTTTTCAAAAAATAATTTTTTACTGTCGCAAATTTTAAATACGCCGAAGATTGCATTTTCTATAGTAAATTTTTCAAAAAATAATTTTTTACTGTCGCAAATTTTAAATACGCCGAAGATTGCATTTTCTATAGTAAATTTTTCAAAAAATAATTTTTTATTGTCGCAAATTTTAAATACGCCGAGGATTGCATTTTCTATAGTAAATTTTTCAAAAAATAATTTTTTACTGTCGCAAATTTTAAATACGCCGAGGATTGCCTTTTCTATAGTAAATTTTTCAAAAAATAATTTTTTACTGTCGCAAATTTTAAATACGCCGAGGATTGCCTTTTCTATAGTAAATTTTTCAAAAAATAATTTTTTACTGTCGCAAATTTTAAATACGCCGAGGATTGCCTTTTCTATAGTAAATTTTTCAAAAAATAATTTTTTACTGTCGCAAATTTTAAATACGCCGAGGATTGCCTTTTCTATAGTAAATTTTTCAAAAAATAATTTTTTGCTGTCGCAAATTTTAAATACGCCGAAGATTGCATTTTCTATAGTAAATTTTTCAAAAAATAATTTTTTACTGTCGCAAATTTTAAATACGCCGAAGATTGCATTTTCTATAGTAAATTTTTCAAAAAATAATTTTTTATTGTCGCAAATTTTAAATACGCCGAGGATTGCATTTTCTATAGTAAATTTTTCAAAAAATAATTTTTTACTGTCGCAAATTTTAAATACGCCGAGGATTGCCTTTTCTATAGTAAATTTTTCAAAAAATAATTTTTTATTGTCGCAAATTTTAAATACGCCGAGGATTGCCTTTTCTATAGTAAATTTTTCAAAAAATAATTTTTTACTGTCGCAAATTTTAAATACGCCGAGGATTTCCTTTTCTATAGTAAATTTTTCAAAAAATAACATTTTACTGTCGCAAATTTTAAAAAGGTCGAGGATTGCCTTTTCTATAGTAAATTTTTCAAAAAATAATTTTTTGCTGTCGCAAATTTTAATTACGCCGAAGATTGCATTTTCTATAGTAAATTTTTAAAATAATAATTTTTTACTGTCGCAAATTTTAATTACGCCGAAGATTGCATTTTCTATAGTAAATTTTTCAAAAAATAATTTTTTGCTGTCGCAAATTTTAAATACGCCGAAGATTGCATTTTCTATAGTAAATTTTCAAAAAATAATTTTTTACTGTCGCAAATTTTAAATACGCCGAAGATTGCATTTTCTATAGTAAATTTTTCAAAAAATAATTTTTTATTGTCGCAAATTTTAAATACGCCGAGGATTGCATTTTCTATAGTAAATTTTTCAAAAAATGATTTTTTGCTCTCGCAAATTTTAAATACGCCGAAGATTGCATTTTCTGTAGTAAATTTTTCAAAAAATAATTTTTTACTGTCGCAAATTTTAAATACGCCGAAGATTGCATTTTCTATAGTAAATTTTTCAAAAAATAATTTTTTACTGTCGCAAATTTTAAATACGCCGAAGATTGCATTTTCTATAGTAAATTTTTCAAAAAATAATTTTTTATTGTCGCAAATTTTAAATACGCCGAGGATTGCATTTTCTATAGTAAATTTTTCAAAAAATAATTTTTTACTGTCGCAAATTTTAAATACGCCGAGGATTGCCTTTTCTATAGTAAATTTTTCAAAAAATAATTTTTTACTGTCGCAAATTTTAAATACGCCGAGGATTGCCTTTTCTATAGTAAATTTTTCAAAAAATAATTTTTTACTGTCGCAAATTTTAAATACGCCGAGGATTGCCTTTTCTATAGTAAATTTTTCAAAAAATAATTTTTTACTGTCGCAAATTTTAAATACGCCGAGGATTGCCTTTTCTATAGTAAATTTTTCAAAAAATAATTTTTTGCTGTCGCAAATTTTAAATACGCCGAAGATTGCATTTTCTATAGTAAATTTTTCAAAAAATAATTTTTTACTGTCGCAAATTTTAAATACGCCGAAGATTGCATTTTCTATAGTAAATTTTTCAAAAAATAATTTTTTATTGTCGCAAATTTTAAATACGCCGAGGATTGCATTTTCTATAGTAAATTTTTCAAAAAATAATTTTTTACTGTCGCAAATTTTAAATACGCCGAAGATTGCATTTTCTATAGTAAATTTTTAAAAAAATAATTTTTTACTGTCGCAAATTTTAATTACGCCGAAGATTGCATTTTCTATAGTAAATTTTTCAAAAAATAATTTTTTGCTCTCGCAAATTTTAAATACGCCGAAGATTGCATTTTCTATAGTAAATTTTTCAAAAAATAATTTTTTACTGTCGCAAATTTTAAATACGCCGAAGATTGCATTTTCTATAGTAAATTTTCAAAAAATAATTTTTTATTGTCGCAAATTTTAAATACGCCGAGGATTGCATTTTCTATAGTAAATTTTTCAAAAAATAATTTTTTACTGTCGCAAATTTTAAATACGCCGAGGATTGCCTTTTCTATAGTAAATTTTTCAAAAAATAATTTTTTACTGTCGCAAATTTTAAATACGCCGAGGATTGCCTTTTCTATAGTAAATTTTTCAAAAAATAATTTTTTACTGTCGCAAATTTTAAATACGCCGAGGATTGCCTTTTCTATAGTAAATTTTTCAAAAAATAATTTTTTACTGTCGCAAATTTTAAATACGCCGAAGATTGCATTTTCTATAGTAAATTTTTCAAAAAATAATTTTTTATTGTCGCAAATTTTAAATACGCCGAGGATTGCCTTTTCTATAGTAATTTTTCAAAAAATAATTTTTTACTGTCGCAAATTTTAAATACGCCGAGGATTTCCTTTTCTATAGTAAATTTTTCAAAAAATAACATTTTACTGTCGCAAATTTTAAAAAGGTCGAGGATTGCCTTTTCTATAGTAAATTTTTCAAAAAATAATTTTTTGCTGTCGCAAATTTAATTACGCCGAAGATTGCATTTTTTATAGTAAATTTTTAAAATAATAATTTTTTACTGTCGCAAATTTTAATTACGCCGAAGATTGCATTTTCTATAGTAAATTTTTCAAAAAATAATTTTTTGCTGTCGCAAATTTTAAATACGCCGAAGATTGCATTTTCTATAGTAAATTTTTCAAAAAATAATTTTTTACTGTCGCAAATTTTAAATACGCCGAAGATTGCATTTTCTATAGTAAATTTTTCAAAAAATAATTTTTTATTGTCGCAAATTTTAAATACGCCGAGGATTGCATTTTCTATAGTAAATTTTTCAAAAAATAATTTTTTACTGTCGCAAATTTTAAATACGCCGAGGATTGCCTTTTCTATAGTAAATTTTTCAAAAAATAATTTTTTATTGTCGCAAATTTTAAATACGCCGAGGATTGCCTTTTCTATAGTAAATTTTTCAAAAAATAATTTTTTACTGTCGCAAATTTTAAATACGCCGAGGATTTCCTTTTCTATAGTAAATTTTTCAAAAAATAACATTTTACTGTCGCAAATTTTAAAAAGGTCGAGGATTGCCTTTTCTATAGTAAATTTTTCAAAAAATAATTTTTTGCTGTCGCAAATTTTAATTACGCCGAAGATTGCATTTTCTATAGTAAATTTTAAAAAAATAATTTTTTACTGTCGCAAATTTTAATTACGCCGAAGATTGCATTTTCTATAGTAAATTTTTCAAAAAATAATTTTTTGCTCTCGCAAATTTTAAATACGCCGAAGATTGCATTTTCTATAGTAAATTTTTCAAAAAATAATTTTTTACTGTCGCAAATTTTAAATACGCCGAAGATTGCATTTTCTATAGTAAATTTTTCAAAAAATAATTTTTTGCTGTCGCAAATTTTAAATACGCCGAAGATTGCATTTTCTATAGTAAATTTTCAAAAAATAATTTTTTATTGTCGCAAATTTTAAATACGCCGAGGATTGCATTTTCTATAGTAAATTTTTCAAAAATAATTTTTTACTGTCGCAAATTTTAAATACGCCGAGGATTGCCTTTTCTATAGTAAATTTTCAAAAAATAATTTTTTACTGTCGCAAATTTTAAATACGCCGAGGATTGCCTTTTCTATAGTAAATTTTTCAAAAAATAATTTTTTACTGTCGCAAATTTTAAATACGCCGAGGATTGCCTTTTCTATAGTAAATTTTTCAAAAAATAATTTTTTACTGTCGCAAATTTTAAATACGCCGAGGATTGCCTTTTCTATAGTAAATTTTTCAAAAAATAATTTTTTGCTGTCGCAAATTTTAATTACGCCGAAGATTGCATTTTCTATAGTAAATTTTTAAAAAAATAATTTTTTACTGTCGCAAATTTTAATTACGCCGAAGATTGCATTTTCTATAGTAAATTTTTCAAAAAATAATTTTTTGCTCTCGCAAATTTTAAATACGCCGAAGATTGCATTTTCTATAGTAAATTTTTCAAAAAATAATTTTTTACTGTCGCAAATTTTAAATACGCCGAAGATTGCATTTTCTATAGTAAATTTTTCAAAAAATAATTTTTTATTGTCGCAAATTTTAAATACGCCGAGGATTGCATTTTCTATAGTAAATTTTTCAAAAAATAATTTTTTAGTGTCGCAAATTTTAAATACGCCGAGGATTGCCTTTTCTATAGTAAATTTTTCAAAAAATAATTTTTTACTGTCGCAAATTTTAAATACGCCGAGGATTGCCTTTTCTATAGTAAATTTTTCAAAAAATAATTTTTTACTGTCGCAAATTTTAAATACGCCGAGGATTTCCTTTTCTATAGTAAATTTTTCAAAAAATAACATTTTACTGTCGCAAATATTAAAAAGGTCGAGGATTGCCTTTTCTATAGTAAATTTTTCAAAAAATAATTTTTTGCTGTCGCAAATTTTAATTACGCCGAAGATTGCATTTTCTATAGTAAGTTTTTAAAAAAATAATTTTTTACTGTCGCAAATTTTAATTACGCCGAAGATTGCATTTTCTATAGTAAATTTTTCAAAAAATAATTTTTTGCTCTCGCAAATTTTAAATACGCCGAAGATTGCATTTTCTGTAGTAAATTTTTCAAAAATAATTTTTTACTGTCGCAAATTTTAAATACGCCGAAGATTGCATTTTCTATAGTAAATTTTTCAAAAAATAATTTTTTGCTGTCGCAAATTTTAAATACGCCGAAGATTGCATTTTCTATAGTAAATTTTTCAAAAAATAATTTTTTACTGTCGCAAATTTTAAATACGCCGAAGATTGCATTTTCTATAGTAAATTTTTCAAAAAATAATTTTTTATTGTCGCAAATTTTAAATACGCCGAGGATTGCATTTTCTATAGTAAATTTTTCAAAAAATAATTTTTTACTGTCGCAAATTTTAAATACGCCGAGGATTGCCTTTTCTATAGTAAATTTTTCAAAAAATAATTTTTATTGTCGCAAATTTTAAATACGCCGAGGATTGCCTTTTCTATAGTAAATTTTCAAAAAATAATTTTTTACTGTCGCAAATTTTAAATACGCCGAGGATTTCCTTTTCTATAGTAAATTTTTCAAAAAATAACATTTTACTGTCGCAAATTTTAAAAAGGTCGAGGATTGCCTTTTCTATAGTAAATTTTTCAAAAAATAATTTTTTGCTGTCGCAAATTTTAATTACGCCGAAGATTGCATTTTCTATAGTAAATTTTTAAAATAATAATTTTTTACTGTCGCAAATTTTAATTACGCCGAAGATTGCATTTTCTATAGTAAATTTTTCAAAAAATAATTTTTTGCTGTCGCAAATTTTAAATACGCCGAAGATTGCATTTTCTATAGTAAATTTTTCAAAAAATAATTTTTTACTGTCGCAAATTTTAAATACGCCGAAGATTGCATTTTCTATAGTAAATTTTTCAAAAAATAATTTTTTATTGTCGCAAATTTTAAATACGCCGAGGATTGCATTTTCTATAGTAAATTTTTCAAAAAATAATTTTTTACTGTCGCAAATTTTAAATACGCCGAGGATTGCCTTTTCTATAGTAAATTTTTCAAAAAATAATTTTTTATTGTCGCAAATTTTAAATACGCCGAGGATTGCCTTTTCTATAGTAAATTTTTCAAAAAATAATTTTTTACTGTCGCAAATTTTAAATACGCCGAGGATTTCCTTTTCTATAGTAAATTTTTCAAAAAATAACATTTTACTGTCGCAAATTTTAAAAAGGTCGAGGATTGCCTTTTCTATAGTAAATTTTTCAAAAAATAATTTTTTGCTGTCGCAAATTTTAATTACGCCGAAGATTGCATTTTCTATAGTAAATTTTTAAAAAATAATTTTTTACTGTCGCAAATTTTAATTACGCCGAAGATTGCATTTTCTATAGTAAATTTTCAAAAAATAATTTTTTGCTCTCGCAAATTTTAAATACGCCGAAGATTGCATTTTCTATAGTAAATTTTTCAAAAAATAATTTTTTACTGTCGCAAATTTTAAATACGCCGAAGATTGCATTTTCTATAGTAAATTTTTCAAAAAATAATTTTTTGCTGTCGCAAATTTTAAATACGCCGAAGATTGCATTTTCTATAGTAAATTTTTCAAAAAATAATTTTTTACTGTCGCAAATTTTAAATACGCCGAAGATTGCATTTTCTATAGTAAATTTTTCAAAAAATAATTTTTTATTGTCGCAAATTTTAAATACGCCCAGGATTGCATTTTCTATAGTAAATTTTTCAAAAAATAATTTTTTACTGTCGCAAATTTTAAATACGCCGAGGATTGCCTTTTTCTATAGTAAATTTTCAAAAAATAATTTTTTACTGTCGCAAATTTTAAATACGCCGAGGATTTCCTTTTCTATAGTAAATTTTTCAAAAAATAACATTTTACTGTCGCAAATTTTAAAAACGTCGAGGATTGCCTTTTCTATAGTAAATTTTTCAAAAAATAATTTTTTGCTGTCGCAAATTTTAAATACGCCGAAGATTGCATTTTCTATAGTAAATTTTTCAAAAAAATAATTTTTTACTGTCGCAAATTTTAAATACGCCGAAGATTGCATTTTCTATAGTAAATTTTTCAAAAAATTATTTTTTATTGTCGCAAATTTTAAATACGCCGAGGATTGCATTTTCTATAGTAAATTTTTCAAAAAATAATTTTTTACTGTCGCAAATTTTAAATACGCCGAAGATTGCATTTTCTATAGTAAATTTTTCAAAAAATAATTTTTTTGCTGTCGCAAATTTTAAATACGCCGAAGATTGCCTTTTCTATAGTAATTTTTCAAAAAATAATTTTTTGCTGTCGCAAATTTTAAATACGCCGAAGATTGCATTTTCTATAGTAAGTTTTTCAAAAAATAATTTTTACTGTCGCAAATTTTAAATACGCCGAAGATTGCATTTTCTATAGTAAATTTTTCAAAAATAATTTTTTATTGTCGCAAATTTTAAATACGCCGAGGATTGCATTTTCTATAGTAAATTTTTCAAAAAATAATTTTTTGCTGTCGCAAATTTTAAATACGCCGAAGATTGCATTTTTCTATAGTAAATTTTTCAAAAAATAATTTTTTACTGTCGCAGATTTTAAATACGCCGAAGATTGCATTTTCTATAGTAAATTTTTCAAAAAATAATTTTTTATTGTCGCAAATTTTAAATACGCCGAGGATTGCATTTTCTATAGTAAATTTTTCAAAAAATAATTTTTTAGTGTCGCAAATTTTAAATACGCCGAGGATTGCCTTTTCTATAGTAAATTTTTCAAAAAATAATTTTTTACTGTCGCAAATTTTAAATACGCCGAGGATTGCCTTTTCTATAGTAAATTTTTCAAAAAATAATTTTTTACTGTCGCAAATTTTAATACGCCGAGGATTTCCTTTTCTATAGTAAATTTTTCAAAAAATAACATTTTACTGTCGCAAATTTTAAAAAGGTCGAGGATTGCCTTTTCTATAGTAAATTTTTCAAAAAATAATTTTTTGCTGTCGCAAATTTTAATTACGCCGAAGATTGCATTTTCTATAGTAAGTTTTTAAAAAAATAATTTTTTACTGTCGCAAATTTTAATTATGCCGAAGATTGCATTTTCTATAGTAAATTTTTCAAAAATAATTTTTTGCTCTCGCAAATTTTAAATACGCCGAAGATTGCATTTTCTATAGTAAATTTTTCAAAAAATGATTTTTTACTGTCGCAAATTTTAAATACGCCGAAGATTGCATTTTCTATAGTAAATTTTTCAAAAATAATTTTTTGCTGTCGCAAATTTTAAATACGCCGAAGATTGCATTTTCTATAGTAAATTTTTCAAAAAATAATTTTTTACTGTCGCAAATTTTAAATACGCCGAAGATTGCATTTTCTATAGTAAATTTTTCAAAAAATAATTTTTTATTGCCGCAAATTTTAAATACGCCGAGGATTGCATTTTCTATAGTAAATTTTTCAAAAAATAATTTTTTACTGTCGCAAATTTTAAATACGCCGAGGATTGCCTTTTCTATAGTAAATTTTTCAAAAAATAATTTTTTACTGTCGCAAATTTTAAATACGCCGAGGATTGCCTTTTCTATAGTAAATTTTCAAAAAATAACATTTTACTGTCGCAAATGTTAAAAACGTCGAGGATTGCCTTTTCTATAATAAATTTTTCAAAAAATAATTTTTTACTGTAGCAAATTTTAAATACGCCGAGGATTGCCTTTTCTATAGTAAATTTTTCAAAAAATAATTTTTTACTGTCGCAAATTTTAAATGCGCCGAGGATTGCCTTTTCTATAGTAAATTTTTCAAAAAATAACATTTTACTGTCGCAAATGTTAAAAACGCCGAAGATTGCATTTTCTATAGTAAATTTTTCAAAAAATAATTTTTTATTGTCGCAAATTTTAAATACGCCGAGGATTGCATTTTCTATAGTAAATTTTTCAAAAAATAATTTTTTACTGTCGCAAATTTTAAATACGCCGAGGATTGCCTTTTCTATAGTAAATTTTTCAAAAAATAATTTTTTACTGTCGCAAATTTTAAATACGCCGAGGATTGCCTTTTCTATAGTAAATTTTTCAAAAAATAACATTTTACTGTCGCAAATGTTAAAAACGTCGAGGATTGCCTTTTCTATAATAAATTTTTCAAAAAATTATTTTTTACTGTAGCAAATTTTAAATACGCCGAGGATTGCCTTTTCTATAGTAAATTTTTCAAAAAATAATTTTTTATTGTCGCAAATTTTAAATACGCCGAGGATTGCCTTTTCTATAGTAAATTTTTCAAAAAATAATTTTTTATTGTCGCAAATTTTAAATACGCCGAGGATTGCATTTCCTATAGTAAATTTTTCAAAAAATAATTTTTTACTGTCGCAAATTTTAAATACGCCGAGGATTGCCTTTTCTATAGTAAATTTTTCAAAAAATAATTTTTTACTGTCGCAAATTTTAAATACGCCGAGGATTGCCTTTTCTATAGTAAATTTTTCAAAAAATAATTTTTTACTGTCGCAAATTTTAAATACGCCGCGGATTGCCTTTTCTATAGTAAATTTTTCAAAAAATAACATTTTATTGTCGCAAATTTTAAAAACGTCGAGGATTGCCTTTTCTATAGTAAATTTTTCAAAAAATAATTTTTTACTGTAGCAAATTTTAAATACGCCGAGGATTGCCTTTTCTATAGTAAATTTTTCAAAAATTATTTTTACTGTCGCAAATTTTATATACGCCGACGATTGCCCTTTCTATAGTAAATTTTTCAAAAAATAATTTTTTATTGTCGCAAATTTTAAATACGCCGAGGATTGCATTTTCTATAGTAAATTTTTCAAAAAATAATTTTTTACTGTCGCAAATTTTAAATACGCCGAAGATTGCATTTTCTATAGTAAATTTTTCAAAAAATAATTTTTTGCTGTCGCAAATTTTAAATACGCCGAAGATTGCCTTTTCTATAGTAAATTTTTCAAAAAATAATTTTTTGCTGTCGCAAATTTTAAATACGCCGAAGATTGCATTTTCTATAGTAAGTTTTTCAAAAAATAATTTTTTACTGTCGCAAATTTTAAATACGCCGAAGATTGCATTTTCTATAGTAAATTTTTCAAAAAATAATTTTTTATTGTCGCAAATTTTAAATACGCCGAGGATTGCATTTTCTATAGTAAATTTTTCAAAAAATAATTTTTTGCTGTCGCAAATTTTAAATACGCCGAAGATTGCATTTTCTATAGTAAATTTTTCAAAAAATAATTTTTTACTGTCGCAGATTTTAAATACGCCGAAGATTGCATTTTCTATAGTAAATTTTTCAAAAAATAATTTTTTATTGTCGCAAATTTTAAATACGCCGAGGATTGCATTTTCTATAGTAAATTTTTCAAAAAATAATTTTTTAGTGTCGCAAATTTTAAATACGCCGAGGATTGCCTTTTCTATAGTAAATTTTTCAAAAAATAATTTTTTACTGTCGCAAATTTTAAATACGCCGAGGATTGCATTTTCTATAGTAAATTTTTCAAAAAATAATTTTTTACTGTCGCAAATTTTAAATACGCCGAAGATTGCATTTTCTATAGTAAATTTTTCAAAAAATAATTTTTTGCTGTCGCAAATTTTAAATACGCCGAAGATTGCCTTTTCTATAGTAAATTTTTCAAAAAATAATTTTTTGCTGTCGCAAATTTTAAATACGCCGAAGATTGCATTTTCTATAGTAAGTTTTTCAAAAAATAATTTTTTACTGTCGCAAATTTTAAATACGCCGAAGATTGCATTTTCTATAGTAAATTTTTCAAAAAATAATTTTTTATTGTCGCAAATTTTAAATACGCCGAGGATTGCATTTTCTATAGTAAATTTTTCAAAAAATAATTTTTTGCTGTCGCAAATTTTAAATACGCCGAAGATTGCATTTTCTATAGTAAATTTTTCAAAAAATAATTTTTTACTGTCGCAGATTTTAAATACGCCGAAGATTGCATTTTCTATAGTAAATTTTTCAAAAAATAATTTTTTATTGTCGCAAATTTTAAATACGCCGAGGATTGCATTTTCTATAGTAAATTTTTCAAAAAATAATTTTTTAGTGTCGCAAATTTTAAATACGCCGAGGATTGCCTTTTCTATAGTAAATTTTTCAAAAAATAATTTTTTACTGTCGCAAATTTTAAATACGCCGAGGATTGCCTTTTCTATAGTAAATTTTTCAAAAAATAATTTTTTACTGTCGCAAATTTTAAATACGCCGAGGATTTCCTTTTCTATAGTAAATTTTTCAAAAAATAACATTTTACTGTCGCAAATTTTAAAAAGGTCGAGGATTGCCTTTTCTATAGTAAATTTTTCAAAAAATAATTTTTTGCTGTCGCAAATTTTAATTACGCCGAAGATTGCATTTTCTATAGTAAGTTTTTAAAAAAATAATTTTTTACTGTCGCAAATTTTAATTATGCCGAAGATTGCATTTTCTATAGTAAATTTTTCAAAAAATAATTTTTTGCTCTCGCAAATTTTAAATACGCCGAAGATTGCATTTTCTATAGTAAATTTTTCAAAAAATGATTTTTTACTGTCGCAAATTTTAAATACGCCGAAGATTGCATTTTCTATAGTAAATTTTTCAAAAAATAATTTTTTGCTGTCGCAAATTTTAAATACGCCGAAGATTGCATTTTCTATAGTAAATTTTTCAAAAAATAATTTTTTACTGTCGCAAATTTTAAATACGCCGAAGATTGCATTTTCTATAGTAAATTTTTCAAAAAATAATTTTTTATTGCCGCAAATTTTAAATACGCCGAGGATTGCATTTTCTATAGTAAATTTTTCAAAAAATAATTTTTTACTGTCGCAAATTTTAAATACGCCGAGGATTGCCTTTTCTATAGTAAATTTTTCAAAAAATAATTTTTTACTGTCGCAAATTTTAAATACGCCGAGGATTGCCTTTTCTATAGTAAATTTTTCAAAAAATAACATTTTACTGTCGCAAATGTTAAAAACGTCGAGGATTGCCTTTTCTATAATAAATTTTTCAAAAAATAATTTTTTACTGTAGCAAATTTTAAATACGCCGAGGATTGCCTTTTCTATAGTAAATTTTTCAAAAAATAATTTTTTACTGTCGCAAATTTTAAATGCGCCGAGGATTGCCTTTTCTATAGTAAATTTTTCAAAAAATAACATTTTACTGTCGCAAATGTTAAAAACGCCGAAGATTGCATTTTCTATAGTAAATTTTTCAAAAAATAATTTTTTATTGTCGCAAATTTTAAATACGCCGAGGATTGCATTTTCTATAGTAAATTTTTCAAAAAATAATTTTTTACTGTCGCAAATTTTAAATACGCCGAGGATTGCCTTTTCTATAGTAAATTTTTCAAAAAATAATTTTTTACTGTCGCAAATTTTAAATACGCCGAGGATTGCCTTTTCTATAGTAAATTTTTCAAAAAATAACATTTTACTGTCGCAAATGTTAAAAACGTCGAGGATTGCCTTTTCTATAATAAATTTTTCAAAAAATTATTTTTTACTGTAGCAAATTTTAAATACGCCGAGGATTGCCTTTTCTATAGTAAATTTTTCAAAAAATAATTTTTTATTGTCGCAAATTTTAAATACGCCGAGGATTGCCTTTTCTATAGTAAATTTTTCAAAAAATAATTTTTTATTGTCGCAAATTTTAAATACGCCGAGGATTGCATTTCCTATAGTAAATTTTTCAAAAAATAATTTTTTACTGTCGCAAATTTTAAATACGCCGAGGATTGCCTTTTCTATAGTAAATTTTTCAAAAAATAATTTTTTACTGTCGCAAATTTTAAATACGCCGAGGATTGCCTTTTCTATAGTAAATTTTTCAAAAAATAATTTTTTACTGTCGCAAATTTTAAATACGCCGCGGATTGCCTTTTCTATAGTAAATTTTTCAAAAAATAACATTTTATTGTCGCAAATTTTAAAAACGTCGAGGATTGCCTTTTCTATAGTAAATTTTTCAAAAAATAATTTTTTACTGTAGCAAATTTTAAATACGCCGAGGATTGCCTTTTCTATAGTAAATTTTTCAAAAATTATTTTTACTGTCGCAAATTTTATATACGCCGACGATTGCCCTTTCTATAGTAAATTTTTCAAAAAATAATTTTTTATTGTCGCAAATTTTAAATACGCCGAGGATTGCATTTTCTATAGTAAATTTTTCAAAAAATAATTTTTTACTGTCGCAAATTTTAAATACGCCGAGGATTGCCTTTTCTATAGTAAATTTTTCAAAAAATAATTTTTTACTGTCGCAAATTTTAAATACGCCGAGGATTGCCTTTTCTATAGTAAATTTTTCAAAAAATAATTTTTTACTGTCGCAAATTTTAAATACGCCGAAGATTGCATTTTCTATAGTAAATTTTTCAAAAAATAATTTTTTGCTGTCGCAAATTTTAAATACGCCGAAGATTGCATTTTCTATAGTAAATTTTTCAAAAAATAATTTTTTACTGTCGCAAATTTTAAACACGCCGAAGATTGCATTTTCTATAGTAAATTTTTCAAAAAATAATTTTTTGCTGTCGCAAATTTTAAATACGCCGAAGATTGCATTTTCTATAGTAAATTTTTCAAAAAATAATTTTTTACTGTCGCAAATTTTAAATACGCCGAGGATTGCCTTTTCTATAGTAAATTTTTCAAAAAATAATTTTTTGCTGTCGCAAATTTTAAATACGCCGAAGATTGCATTTTCTATAGTAAATTTTTCAAAAAATAATTTTTTACTGTCGCAAATTTTAAATACGCCGAGGATTGCCTTTTCTATAGTAAATTTTTCAAAAAATAATTTTTTACTGTCGCAAATTTTAAATACGCCGAGGATTTCCTTTTCTATAGTAAATTTTTCAAAAAATAACATTTTACTGTCGCAAATTTTAAAAACGTCGAGGATTGCCTTTTCTATAGTAAATTTTTCAAAAAATAATTTTTTGCTGTCGCAAATTTTAAATACGCCGAAGATTGCATTTTCTATAGTAAATTTTTCAAAAAATAATTTTTTACTGTCGCAAATTTTAAATACGCCGAAGATTGCATTTTCTATAGTAAATTTTTCAAAAAATAATTTTTTATTGTCGCAAATTTTAAATACGCCGAGGATTGCATTTTCTATAGTAAATTTTTCAAAAAATAATTTTTTGCTGTCGCAAATTTTAAATACGCCGAAGATTGCATTTTCTATAGTAAATTTTTCAAAAAATAATTTTTTACTGTCGCAAATTTTAAATACGCCGAGGATTGCCTTTTCTATAGTAAATTTTTCAAAAAATAATTTTTTGCTGTCGCAAATTTTAAATACGCCGAAGATTGCATTTTCTATAGTAAATTTTTCAAAAAATAATTTTTTACTGTCGCAAATTTTAAATACGCCGAGGATTGCCTTTTCTATAGTAAATTTTTCAAAAAATAATTTTTTACTGTCGCAAATTTTAAATACGCCGAGGATTTCCTTTTCTATAGTAAATTTTTCAAAAAATAACATTTTACTGTCGCAAATTTTAAAAACGTCGAGGATTGCCTTTTCTATAGTAAATTTTTCAAAAAATAATTTTTTGCTGTCGCAAATTTAAATACGCCGAAGATTGCATTTTCTATAGTAAATTTTTCAAAAAATAATTTTTTACTGTCGCAAATTTTAAATACGCCGAAGATTGCATTTTCTATAGTAAATTTTTCAAAAAATAATTTTTTATTGTCGCAAATTTTAAATACGCCGAGGATTGCATTTTCTATAGTAAATTTTTCAAAAAATAATTTTTTACTGTCGCAAATTTTAAATACGCCGAAGATTGCATTTTCTATAGTAAATTTTTCAAAAAATAATTTTTTGCTGTCGCAAATTTTAAATACGCCGAAGATTGCCTTTTCTATAGTAAATTTTTCAAAAAATAATTTTTTGCTGTCGCAAATTTTAAATACGCCGAAGATTGCATTTTCTATAGTAAATTTTTCAAAAAATAATTTTTTACTGTCGCAGATTTTAAATACGCCGAAGATTGCATTTTCTATAGTAAGTTTTTCAAAAAAATAATTTTTTACTGTCGCAAATTTTAAATACGCCGAAGATTGCATTTTCTATAGTAAATTTTTCAAAAAATAATTTTTTATTGTCGCAAATTTAAATACGCCGAGGATTGCATTTTCTATAGTAAATTTTTCAAAAAATAATTTTTGCTGTCGCAAATTTTAAATACGCCGAAGATTGCATTTTCTATAGTAAATTTTTCAAAAAATAATTTTTTACTGTCGCAGATTTTAAATACGCCGAAGATTGCATTTTCTATAGTAAATTTTTCAAAAATAATTTTTTATTGTCGCAAATTTTAAATACGCCGAGGATTGCATTTTCTATAGTAAATTTTTCAAAAAAATAATTTTTTAGTGTCGCAAATTTTAAATACGCCGAGGATTGCCTTTTCTATAGTAAATTTTTCAAAAAATAAATTTTTTTACTGTCGCAAATTTTAAATACGCCGAGGATTGCCTTTTCTATAGTAAATTTTTCAAAAAATAATTTTTTACTGTCGCAAATTTTAAATACGCGAGGATTTCCTTTTCTATAGTAAATTTTTCAAAAAATAACATTTTACTGTCGCAAATTTTAAAAAGGTCGAGGATTGCCTTTTCTATAGTAAATTTTTCAAAAAATAATTTTTTGCTGTCGCAAATTTTAATTACGCCGAAGATTGCATTTTCTATAGTAAGTTTTTAAAAAAATAATTTTTTACTGTCGCAAATTTTAATTATGCCGAAGATTGCATTTTCTATAGTAAATTTTTCAAAAAATAATTTTTTTGCTCTCGCAAATTTTAAATACGCCGAAGATTGCATTTTCTATAGTAAATTTTTCAAAAAAATAATTTTTTACTGTCGCAAATTTTAAATACGCCGAAGATTGCATTTCTATAGTAAATTTTTCAAAAAATAATTTTTTGCTGTCGCAAATTTTAAATACGCCGAAGATTGCATTTTCTATAGTAAATTTTTCAAAAAATAATTTTTTACTGTCGCAAATTTTAAATACGCCGAAGATTGCATTTTCTATAGTAAATTTTTCAAAAAATAATTTTTTATTGCCGCAAATTTTAAATACGCCGAGGATTGCATTTTCTATAGTAAATTTTTCAAAAAATAATTTTTTACTGTCGCAAATTTTAAATACGCCGAGGATTGCCTTTTCTATAGTAAATTTTTCAAAAAATAATTTTTTACTGTCGCAAATTTTAAATACGCCGAGGATTGCCTTTTCTATAGTAAATTTTTCAAAAAATAACATTTTACTGTCGCAAATGTTAAAAACGTCGAGCATTGCCTTTTCTATAATAAATTTTTCAAAAAATAATTTTTTACTGTAGCAAATTTTAAATACGCCGAGGATTGCCTTTTCTATAGTAAATTTTTCAAAAAATAATTTTTTACTGTCGCAAATTTTAAATGCGCCGAGGATTGCCTTTTCTATAGTAAATTTTTCAAAAAATAA